>JAGKQL010003865.1:1420-17720 GCA_018398635.1 Cyprinodon brontotheroides | reverse complement strand
TTATTAAGATGTAAGGATTCAGATTAAAGGGTTTGACTGGTGCAAATAATTTTTGATCAGATTGAGAACCTGTGTTTTATCCCAATTACACACCAATAACAGTTTATAGAGCTAATGTGTTGGAGCTTTTATGACACAAGCAGGAATTAAGATCAACTAAAGCTGAAAACTTTCACACAACTTCTCTGTTGTGTATTTTTGCAAGCCTTGTTTACAGATAAGTGTTTAGAATTGATTCTTTAAACACTTTGGGTATCTTTATGTAATGTTGTCATCATCTTAAATATAATTTTCATATAGTATAACAGTGGAATCCATTTATAGTGGTCAAGTTGGTCCAGAGACAATTTGAACACTGTAAGCCGTTGATTACCAAAACCGAATTTACCATTATTTCACTTTATTTTATTATGCAGAATATCATCTCAATGCCATTTGTAGGGTTTTTCAATTAGAAAATGAAATGAAACAGAAAGCTTCTACATTTACTGAATTTTATTACAGCACGATGAAAGTTTAATTACAGTATACTGCGCTGTGTGCCGACGTAACTCTGGTAGTTTCGGCTCTGCTGTGCCGGCATTACTTTTTTTTTACACATCTGAAAGTAAAGTTTAAAACAGATGGTTTCATGGAACAACAGCATAAAAGATAACTGCATAGGCTACAGAAATTTAAAGCTGACCTACCTCTGTTTTGTGTTGGGATCTGCTGCGCCGCATTAAGAAATCACTTCATATATTTATCCCTGGTTCCCTGGATCAGAGTGTTTTACCAACACGGAGTTCGCTTCTTTTTCAAAACGATGTAAAAGGTCAAAGTTTTTGAAACAAACATGCACCAGACCATTCTTTAAAATGCAAACTGGATTCCTCATCTCAGCTCTTGAAGGGACAACGATCTCCTCTTCTTCATCCTCATCCTCCTCCTCCCCGGCCGTTAACTCTTTTACGTTAGCTAGCTAGGCAGAAGCAGAGGCCCCGAAAGGAATCGAGAGTAAAAAAATTAAATAACTAGGCAACCCATACTTTTAAAATTATTTTTGCACGTTTACATTCATAAAACGGCCAAAAATGAACATAAGTGTATTTCTTGATTACTATAAATGAATTATTTAAACAGCATTTGTATAGAAATCATTCTGTCCCAAGCCTTTGATCTATATAAGCGGTTGATTACTATATCCGTGACCACTATAGCCAGATTCCACTGTAATAATATACCGTATTTTCACGACTATAAGGCGCACCTAAACGTCTTTTTTTCCCCTCAAAATTTGGGGTGCGCCCTATGGTGCGTGGTGCGGTGCACCCTATCTGCGGACGTTGTTGAGACCACCATGAGTATGTGAGAACCTTAAAGGGGGAAGTGTGGGCGTGGCTTGTGTATAAAAGAACAGGTATGTGCTTTATGCAGAAAATTGTTGTCTTAACACATCCTGAAATTGGCAAAGAGACACGCCTATGAAGCCCAGTTTAAACTGAAGGCTATCAGCTACGCAGAGGAACATGGGTGAAATCGAGCTAAGCTGCGAGAGAATTCAATATAAATGAATCGATGGTTCGCAAGTGGAGGAAGCTGGAAAACGAACTCCGACTGGTGAAGAAGACGCAGCTGAGTTTCAAAATGACATAAGGCAAGGTGGCCCGAGATGGAGGAACATGACTCGAGCGTCAGGATCGTGGAGCAAAGAACCCAGTGGGGCCAGCGTTTCAACGGTCACTGTTCGACTAAAAGCAGTAAAGCTGGCGGAAGAAATGAAAATTGAAAATTTTCAAGGAGGTCCATCGTGGTGCTTCCGTTTTATGAAACGGTGCAATTTTTCCATCCGGACCAGGACTACAGTTGCTCAGCGACGTCCGGCGGATTATGATGAAAAGCTGGCGAGCTTTCACTCCTTCTGCAGCAAACACATCGCTGACAAAGGTCATCCAGCCAAGCCACATCACCAACATGGACGCAGGTGCGGCTCACGTCGACATCCCGGTGAATCACACCGTGGAGAAGAAGGGGACCAGCACTGTAGCGATACACACAACGGGGGATGAAAAGGCGTCGTTTACTGTTATGCTAGGCTGCCTGCCGCAAATGGACAGAAACTACTGCCTATGGTGATTTTTAAAAACAAAAGACTTTGCCTAAAGAGGCTTTTCCAGAAAGCCGGCATCATTTCCAAGGAGCCGCCCGACGCGGTGACTCTGACGAAGCGCCAGAAGGGAAACTGACATGTCGGTTGTGCAAGCTGTTTGATTCAGAAACAGAGGGATATTGACTTTGAGGGTTTGATTAATACTCGCCAATAAATACTTTGAATAAAGCACAATCATACTCAGTTTTGCTCCGGCTCTATTTTCTACCTGAAAACTTAATTCAGCTTAACCTTGTAGCCTCTGGGCAGCGGCGCATCCGGCTCACCTCGGCAGAGATGTTTTTTCATCTAAATAATCTGAATCTTTTGAGTAGAAAGTCCACCTGAAAATTTAATCATTGCAGTCCAGTTCATCAAGATTATTATCCTGCCTATGTTTTAAGTTAATTTATCGTCAATAAACAGTTTCAGAGGGTGTCACGGCCCTGTGTCATCAGCGATGTGTCTCTCTACGGCGGTTCCCATGGTTTGAATAATACTTTGTAATAAATACACCTTACGCTTTATTTGCTGTGATCAGTGGGAATAAGTAGTTTAATATATGTTTTTAAGTGAGAAAAATCCACCTGAAGGACATGTACCTGTATATAAAAAACGCGCCCTATAGTCCGGTGCGCCTTATGTGTGTGTTAAATACATAAATGGCACACATAACTGAGACTGCGCCTTTTAGTCCGGTGCGCCTTATGGTCGTGAAAATACGGTACATTGATTTTGCTTCTGTTGCATTTAGTGTATTCATTAACAGGGCCTTAATCCTATACGTGACGCTACTGACACTCTAGTACTAATACCACCGTCAATGCTACTAATTAATTCAGTTCATTTATATAGCGCCAATTCACAACACATGTCCTCTTAAGGCACTTTAAAGAGAAAATTCAACCAGCTCATACATTCAGATTAGTTCCAACATTTTATATCTAAGGAAAACCAGTTGATGGCATTGACTCGAAGGCAATTCCTCACACCGAGCAAGCTTGTAGTGACAGTGGAGAGGAAAAACTCCCTTTTAACAGGAAGAAACTTCCAGCAGAACCAGGCTCAGTGTGAGCCTCCATCTGCCAAGGCTGACTACTGTTCAAGGAGACAGAAGCATACATAGAAAAAGAAGAGATACAAAAGGCAACTTTCAACTAGCTCCATGGGTGGCCCTGTCCAGGAAACCCGCAACCATGCAGACAAGCTCCAAGCCAGCTCCCATGTCGGAGGATTAAGGAGAGCATATTTACTTAGTCACAGTCAGAAAAACAAGACTACCCAGGCCAAGCTCTAACATCCATAAATAAAGGCGTTGATGGCAGCAGCACGGGTGACACCCCTCTCCAGGATGGAGTCACAGCCAAACAGGAACAGACCATATGAAGCTACTGTGATGAGAAAAAGCAGAGCGATGCATAACGTTAAAGATTGTACTAACAAATACTACAGAAGGGGAGAATAGAGAGAGAACCATGAAAAGGGGTCCCTATGTCTTCCTGCAGTCTAAGCCAATAGCAGCACAAATGCTATAGTATTTTGGATGTGCTATAAGAAGGGTTAGGCCACAGTGATAAAATGATTTTTTTTTATTTTTTTTTATATCCAATGGTGATTATAATTTATATTTGGTCCGTTTGTCTAATCAAGATAGCAAACCTTGTTGGTTATTCTCATTTTTTCTTTCTTGCACTTTAATTGCTGATTTAAAAAAAATTTTGTGCTCAAGGTTGAATAAGCTGTAACAGATTAGGTTTGATGCTGCAAACTCCTCAAATTTAAGACAAATGGTAGTTAGGATGTGGCATGTTTGAGGGTATTATTGGTGTAGCGCCGGGGTAGTTCTCTGTTGTCCAAACACAGACTGTGTTTTAATGTCGCTCATTTTTGTTGCAGTGGATTTATCCTTTGGGGGCCTGTGGGGAGAAAGGATGGAGAGCCAGTGTGAAAAGATGGATGAACATCCAACCCAACTCTCCAAGCAGCAGCTGGTGCAGCTCATCAGATCCCTCATCCTGGTTGAACAGGTATTCACCTTGATTATGCGTTCCTGCTGCTGATTTTAGTTTTTATAGATCAAAACATGTGTTTCTGTATATTTGGTTCCTGAGACTTAGCAGAAACACAATGTTCTGGATTGTTTTCAGAGCCAAGAGCCCAGAATGGTGGCGACAGACCTCAAGTATCTTCACGAAGACCTCCAGCTGAAGAAGACGAATGTATACAGGTCTATACCGTATTCCCGGTTTGGCTCCAACAGGGATGCTCACTGCTACAGAAAGGCCTATCCTCACCTGCTGGCTTTTAAAGTACGTGTTAAAGAACTAAATTATTCATCCTTTCCTCACTTGATGCATTAATCAGATCAAGTATATGTTTTGGTAGAAAAAATCATATTTTTTATCTTTTAAGTTGGCTGATTTGGTTTCTTCAAGCTAAGACCTAACCTGCTTATTCCCTTCAGCTTTCATGTCAGGAGTGGGGCCAGGTTCTCCTCAGGAACAAAGAGTGGGATGCTGTGTTGGAGCACTCCCTTATGGCGTGGCGATTCACCAGTGACTTACCACAGTGGGACACGGTGAACCACAACGTGCTGAGACAACAGTGTTACGGCGTCTTGGCTGCTCACAGTCTTTCTGCTCTGGAGCACTACCGACCAGAACCCAGCAGAGCACGGGAACTGCTGCGGAGGTAACTGTCAGGCTTTTAAAGCTCATTGAATAGTTCAGCTGGTTTGCAACATGCATGCACATTAATAAAATAAACATACACACATTTTAAGGTAAGTAAAAGAAAAGGCAGGTTTTAAATTAGACAAATGCTACTAAAGGGTTTTTAAAGTCGTAGGGTAATCATATTTAAATTCCAAATCATTGTGGCTTTAACATAAATATATGTACTCTTTATCAAACGATATTTTCCCAAAAGTTAGAAAATTATTATTTAAAAAAACAAATCCTGCCTTAAAATCTGTTTTTTTTTTTTTTTGTTATCTTATACAAGCCAGTCAGTTATACGTCAGCTTGTACACCTAAATTCAGCCAATCATATATCAATGGTCATCTGTCAATCAAATTCTTTTTGTTCTCAGCATCTTTATTCAAATGTCGCAGCTAATATACGCAACGGTTGAAATAAGAATCATTTACTTTCCCGTTGAGTTCCGTCCCAGTGTTCACGGGGATGGATGTCTGTGTCTTCGGCAGGTGTAGAGCTAACAGAACAGGCAGCGTTGCGAGGCAAGGGCTCAAACATGTACGGCTGTACGCCTTCTACACCAAACCAAGCTTCTGGCGTCCTCTCCCACAACAACTTCGTCCCCACTTTCCTCCTCAAAATAAAAAATGTATGACGGAGGAGACTTATCCACGACCTCCGGTTCAAAGCTGTCCTCTTGCATGTTTCTGCTGTCCATAGCGTTCCTTGACAGTGTCGTTGCTAAGTCACCAATTTAGTGCTACTTGGTCCCAGTGTAATGCTAATTGGTTAACAAGATGCTTCAGAGACACCGGCCACAATCAAACTTGCTTGCGAACCTTCCTCCACAACAATCCCGCCCCCTTGATAAACGACCAATCACATTCACTTTATGCACTCGTGTAAAGTCGGGCACCACTCAGGAGAATTCGGAAATGCAACAGTTGGAACGGCCGCTTCCCTACAACTTTAAAGGTTTTATGGGGAAAAAAAGAATGTAGCTTGGCTTATATATAATGTATTGAAGTCCTTTCTGGGTAAATAAATGAAAACCAATTAATTTTTCTGTTGAAACATCCACCTAAAGATTCAACTGGAGTCCAGTTTTCCTGCCTGTTTAAAGAATATAACAGTTGTTTCAGTAAAACAATTAAAATGCTTCTGTGTGCTGGTAGCCTCACAGGTCTAGAACATTCTTTCTTGGGTCAATGCTTCAGTAGGATTCTTTCATTTGAGACGTATTCCTAATGTCACTCTTTGTTTTTTGTTTTTCTTTAGGTTTAAAGTTGCTCAGCTTCAAAGCCAGTTAATAGTTCCCTGCATTGAGGAACTGCAAAGGATTATGGGATATACAAAGGACTTATCCGTGGATGCAAAATGATCTATTGATTAATCCCGGCAGGTGGATTCTGTCTGGTGAAAACGATGCCACATATTGAGTCAAATGATTGTTTCAATGGGCCAAAAATGTTGTTTACATGGCTGGTTATTCACAAAAACAGCCACAGTGTTTTTAAGGACTTGATAAAACACCCTGTTAAACTTCAAATAGGAGGATTTAGCTTAGCTAATCTACAGTTTCTATAAGATGGGGGCTGAGGGGTGGAGAAACAAGCTACTGAATTGTAAAAAAAAAACAAAAAAAAAACATGCCATTGTTGCCAGTTTTTGGGTTGGCTTGTTAGATTGGTATCAGTTTTCTTGATATTTAATATGTACTATTTTTTTAAGTACTAATATTCCGTTTGTACAAGCAGTAGTTTGAATAACTATGTATTTTTAGAGTCTTTTGGAGAATAGTTTGACATCTGAATTGTTAACGGCCTTGTTTTTCGTCCATATAAAGTTCTCTTTACTGTCAAGAGAACATTTGTCTTACTGTTTTTCTGTGGTACGGTATTTTTGATTTTTGGTGGAGTCCTTTATTGCACTGTCAATGTTTTTGTCCTGAAAACTTGAATGTTTTGATACAAAAATTTTTCTAATTTAAATAAAAATGGAAATAAATTGCAAAAGGGTATCTCTTCTATTCATTGCACTATACATGTATTATTTAATGCAAAAAGTGTTTTAATTTACATATATGTTGTATTTATTACTTGGAGCAAACTTAAAGTTCAGATTAGTTTGTCTTCTTTTACTTCACCACTAGATGGAGCCCATGTTGCACATCTCTCAGCATCTGGTCTGTTACGGCATCCAGGTTTGTGACTGAGTCAAGCCACCAACTAATGCGATTGAAGAAACAGCTGTTGCCATGGTTCTTAAGAGCTAAAGATTAAACAATTTTTGAATGCTATTTAGGTTTTAATAAATGAGGCTGTTGGCTGATACTCAGACCTCCTGCTGCACTGACATTGATTCCTGTGGGAACAAGCAGCCTCTATGATATCTATAGCCCTCTGTTGCTTTATTATTGCTTTTCTGGAAACAGGTTTTAACTCAGGCTCTCGTTTCCATGGTACTGAATTATACAACCTATTAATATTGCAGCCTGTAGGGTTCTGTAAATTTGACAACCCACTCAAGCGTTGTTTTAATTTGTCAATTGCAACTTCCAAATGCAAGGCAGCTTCAGTTACCTATATGGAGTCATGCTGTCTTCTGTTAAAAAGTAAAGTGAATATATAGTGCAGAGGTTGTTTTACCTAAATTGTACAATTTAACTGAAGAGAATTAAATCAGAGTAAAATTTGGAATTTCATGGCAATAAAAAAAAAAAAAAAACTTTCTTTCACCTATTATGATTTACTGCAGCGTCCTTCAGAATAAAAGCCCATAACTGTTTTGATTCAAATGCCACATGTCAAACTTTCTACAGGAAATTCAAAAGATTTAAAATGATAGATTAAAATTCATAACATATTTATGGAATAAAACCCAAAAGGAGAACCTAGTTTTGATTCGTGGGATTAATTGTGGAAAAAAAAACAGCCCTTGGTTGCTGTAATTGATAAATTTTTTAAAAATATTGATTTTACAAGTTGTTGTAAATTATCCTTTTATACTTATCCTTTTATACTAACAGGAAATGGTATGATTTATCTTTGGCATTAGCTAATCAGTGTGAAATAGTTCACAAATTAACCCAGATTCACTTTTGATCGGTTGATGGGTCCATTGTGATGATTCCTACTATGAATACAGATGGTCTGAATTTGGATGGACCTAACCTGAAAAAACCTGCCTTACAGGCTCATTTCTGGGAATATTCCATGCCTGTGCAAATAAGTCTTTGTGCAAGTTTTCAGTCTTACATCCATGCTCCTTAGGCAGGTACTCAGCTTCACCTGGTATGTTTCTTGGATCATTTACCGTTGTTATATTAACAAGTGAGGAAATTCCACATGTCCAAAATCTGTTGTAGACCCACTGGAATCTGAGTTTTGTTCCTCAAACCAAGGGAACAGCACAAGGAGAAATCCAAGTTACTTCAATATGGTGGTGACAGAAAAGCTTTGTCCAAACTAATTTTCTTTAGACTTGAGATACTGATGTCTGGGTGCAGTTAATTAAGATCATAATATTTTAAATGTATAATTCCTATTCATTATGAAATTTCCATTTTAATAAAGGTTATTCTGACAAATTAGTCATATTTTTGTGCCCTGGATTAAATCATTAATAAGTGTAATGTTAATAATAATTTGGTCATAAGAGTTTTACTCAATTGCTATTTAAAAAAATCATTGGATTAACAGCTTACGGTAAGTGAATCTACTGTAGTCAGACCTGGCAACAAGAGGAAATGTGTTTTTAAGTTTTCTGTAAATATGGCCAGAAAAGATCAGTAGAACTTGGAAAGTTACAGAACCTAAAGTTTCTCTTTTATTATCTGTAAATATTCTTTTTGACATTTTGAAAGGTTCTTTGTGTATTTTTTTACACAAAGAACACATTTCACGGTGCTTTTGAACTGATCAGCTTCAGCAGATGGCGCTCACACTGAGCCTGGTTCTGCTGGAGGTTTCTTCCTGTTAAAAGGGAGTTTTTCCTCTCAACCGTCGCCACAAGCATGCTTTTAGTGTGAGGGATTGCCTTCAAGTCCAATGAGTCGATGCAATCAATTGGTTTTCCTTAGATATAGAAAACTTTTAATTCAATTTGACTGTATGATCAGTGAACAGTAAAGTGCCTTGAGATGACCGTGTTGTGTATTGGCGCTATAAAATAAACAAGAATTTTATTAATTTAATTATATCCAGGTGTTATTTTACTACATAAAAGAATCAACTTAACAGGTTTTAAGCGTGGAACGAAATAGTACAGCAAAAAAGTAATAAATACCTGTAAGTTAATAAATTTAATGTTTTACTATAATCACAGTAAATGCTTGTTGGTGAGAGTTTTCTCAATGAATATCATCATGGCCAGTGAGCATTAATAATTTGGAAATAGAGTAATTTCAAATATTTGGATACTGTGAAAATTTAATTTAGGAATAATGTCATCCTCATGACACACACCTCTTTATCCAGGCTACATTTGATTTTTCTAATGGTTAATTTCTGCTCATTTATTGCTGGTAATAGTAGGTATTTATGTATTTTTTTTACTTTCAGGCCAAAAAGCAATCACATGCTGGCCCAGTTTGTCCTGCGTTACTTCTCCCAGCACTGCCTCCTCTTCCTTCATTTTCAGCTCTCTAATGAGAGACTGATTTACACCTGTGATGCCAGGTGAGCATAATTAACTTTAATTAACTAGCTGTGAGGATAGAGACGCTGCTCAACTGAGTCACAGAAGGAGCTAACCGGATGGAGAACGTGCAGGGTGAGAGTTAGTTTGAATAAAACTCAAATATCCATCTGAATAGTGGATTTATGCAGTTTATGGAGACATTTGCACTTTTACAAAATGTTGGAAGGGAAATAAAAAAAGTGCGAAGGTGGGGAATGCCATTCTTTTTCTGATATGTCTTTAGCTGCATCTGTTTGTTTACAGCTGGAAATGGTTCAGATAACCTAATTGTGATGCAGTAACAACATGTTAAGTCAAAGCTTAGGATTCTGATGCTTATTTAGACTATTTGATGTCTTTATTCAAGCACTTTCAGTTTTAGAAAGGTTCCCATGTTCACAAAGTTTTTGCTTTTTGAAAAGTAGCTACAATTGGACTGTCTGAGGTCATGTTTTTTTACTAGAGTAGTCCTATATCAGTAATGTATCACTGTTTGACAGCTGCATTTTGAGTAAAATACAATGCAAGAAAACATAAGAATTTTTTATATATATATAAAACTGTTTAGCTGGGATGTTTTTAATTTTAATTTTAAGAAAATTACATCTGTTGTTTAACAGTAAATTACTAAAAGGGTTGATTTTCATTTATCGAGTGACACACAGACACAATTTTTTTTAATGTTATCAGTTATTGTAATCCTCTGAATGAATAAATGACATTTACACTTAAATGATAAGAATAATAATCGATAAATCAATTTCGGAAAATATTTGAGTGGTTGAATATTTAAATAAATCAAATTTTCAGTTCCGAATACCCTAAATTTATTTGAACATAGAAGCTAATAAAATAAACAAAATGTTCCACTTAATATACAGTCTTTGCAGCAAGTATTTTGCAGCCTTCTGTTGCAATTCCAATGTGAGACCTGTTGAATGCATCACATCATGAAATTTCTTAGCCTGGCCAGTCAGACTGATTATGCTACTAGAGCGTCATATCTACTAAGGGTGTGCAAAATAATCGTCAAATCGATGCATCGTGATTCTAATTTTTGTGATCTACTGAATCGATTCTTGAAGGCAAGAATCGATTATTAAAAAAAAAAAAAAATGAACAAATAAAATACATTAATGGTTGGCGCACATCAATCAAACCAAGTGGAATACAACTTCCAGTCCAGCAGATGTCGCTGCGGATGTGTTGACGCCTGCTGCTTTGTGTCATAAGCATGTCCGGACTGATTATCCTCATTTTGTTATTTTAAGTTTGATGAATCCTAAGATCTTTTTGTTGGTGTGTCCATGCCAGTAATAGTAATATTTCTGTCCAGTATTTGTTTTCATGGCAACACCTCCAAAAGTCGTTTCAATAAATACAGCTATGTCTGAATTCAGTTGCTTTCAGTTATTTATCAATTGAAGACACTATCCAGATCACACCCAGCCAGTCAGCCACTGGTAGGGCTGTATCTTTTTCTTACAGTGTTCAGTGAAAATATCCCAATGCATCGCAATATTTCAAGTATCGTGATGCATCGTGATAGAATCGCATCGTGGCATGTGAATCGTGATTCGAATCGAATCGTGACTTCTTTGCCAATACCCACCCTTAATATCTACATCCCTCTGTTAGTTGTAACATTAACCGTTATGGTTGCTGGAAAGCGCTCACATTATCGGCTGTAATTAGAGGCATAATCTTTAAAAATATAGAATTCCCTTATCTTTCAGCCCCAGATAAGATGAATATAGGAATAAATCGTGTTTTCAACATTAGTCTTTAGACTTTATTTCAAATTCTCTCTAAACTTCAGATGGATCATCTCAATAAGTGGTCCTCCCCAACTGTCAATCATTCTGGTGATATGTTTATAAAAGGCCGTCCTTCGTGCTTGTCCTCATTTTCACTTACTGGCGGTGAGTCTGACATAGTGGAAAAATTACAAATCTTTTGGAAAGTAAGCCTGATTTAAACAGAGCGTACACGAGGAGAAATGGGCTCGTGCACACTCTTTCACGCAAGGAGAGGGTGGGTCTTTTCAAAAATGAGTGAAAATCCTCCACAATACCTTTAAATACAACACTTGGGGGTAGTGTGATGGTTTTACTAATAGGGAACAATATTAGCTTCTGATTTTAAAAACATCCCAAACCCATGTCATTCAAATTTATACTTTAAAGCAGCCAAATAAACTCAAAAATCATGTTTCTTTGACGAAATAACCATGTTATGGTTCTGTCCACCCTAATCATGACCCTTAAATGTTTGGCTGAAATATTTCATCTTCTTAAATGCAGGTGGATCCTGTACGGCGCCTCAGGTCATCGGAAACAGGTGCTCATGAATAAAGAAGACGCTTAATATGCGTAAGGGTTATTAATTACAAGCTGGATATTTATTTATTTTTTTAACAAGCAGCTTCTCTGTTTTAACCTTTTGCCAGTTGGATGTGGCTGTCAGATTATGCGTTCTTTTCCTTTTGTCTGTGCTGCATTTCTTTCCTCACCTTCTGTCTGCTAACATCGGTCTAATTTTCTGTTAATGACAGTTTTTCAAGATAACTTTTTTCCTTTTTCCCTACCTTGTCACATTAGGTTATTTCTGCTAATGCTTAGTTATTTTAATCAGAAAAGAGCATATTTTTTTAATGCCAAAATCCAAAACGAAGGAAATGCAAATTTATTCTGACATATTCAAATCATCTAGAAAACATAAATTGGACTGTTTAACTCTACCCCTCCACCACTAGTCAGGCAGTTTTGATTTTGCTATTAATTTTTCTTAAACTTCTATATTGATGGTTAATCCTAGCATGGCCTGTTGATATATATATTTAAAATAAGAAAAAAAACAATTGCCTAGTCTTATTTCAAGTGCATATTATCTAATTATCTTATTTTAAGCATAAAAATACTTATTCCATTGACAAATCTTCTTATTTACCTACTCAAATTAATGGTAAATACACTTAATTTAAGACATTTTGCTTATTTCTAAATTATTTTTGCAGTGCCTGGGTTTTCATCAGTTTTTGATCCATCAAAATACCTCCAGAGTTGCTATTGTGTTAAACAAGGTCAACAAACAACAGGACTTTTAATGGCAATGCTGGTTTCCTAATAGTATGAAAATTTAAGCACTGTACACTGAATGCATTCATTAAATGGAGTAGCCGGTAGCTCTGCTGATGGTTTTACACTGGAAAAACGATATAGGAATAAGTAAAAAAGTCTTAAATTAAGTGTATTTATCTTTAATTTGAGCAGGTAAATGAGATAGTTTGCCAATGGAATGAGTATTTTTACTCTTAAAATAAGATCATTAGATAATATGCACTTGAAATAAGACAATACAATTGTTTTCTTATTTTAAGTGTAAATTGTCTTGTTCTATTTGCAAAATGTCTCTTTTACCTCATCAATCCAAGAACAAATGCACTTATTTTAAGAAAAGAAATGCTTTTTTTTTCCAGTGTAGGAAAGTCTTGTCTGGTTTAATAGCTCTTGTCTGTGGGGTTAAGGTCAGCCTAGTATGGTTAGCAAATGATAAAGCATAGGTTGATTTCGCTCTTTATGAAATTTCCTGGAGGATGTCTGCCTGCTCTGACTTTGGACTTGATAAAACGGTGTGTCAGCACTTTCATATTATGTCTCCCCATGTTCTCACCTGCTGTGGAAACTTCACTTACATTTAAAGACCTTCATCAAAAAAGGAAATGAAAACATTTCTTTCTGAAAAAGGGATATTAGACCCGTGGGTAATAATAATAGCCTTTTTTTTGTCTTTACTACAGATATGATGAAAATATTCTGGCTGAAGAATTGCATAGTAGAAGGAATGCTACAGTTGAAGCCCATGTCGGGGATAAATCTGTGTGGTGGATTATGAACTCACTTCAGCTGCATTAGAGGTCTTGAGGTTCTTTGAAACTCCTGGATTGACTTTGATGTGAGTATATCTGATGTTTGTGCACGTTTCCCCCTCTACCTCCTCCTATAACCTTGATATCATAGGATGTACCCTCATATTGGCAAACAGCCTCGTTACCAATGGCCTTTTGTGATTTAATTACATGTTCAGTCTGCCCTGGGATATTGTTGGTCATATAGTAACATGGTCCAAACATTTCTCTATTATTTCATTTTCCTATGTAGTAATCTAGGTTTCTGGGCAACAGTATATGCAAGTTTTGAATAGATGACACTAAAACAAACTGAAATAAAGGTGATTTAGCTGACTTTGAACCCTCTGGGGGTACCAGATTGGCTGCTCTGAGCATTTTGTTCTAGATCCACCTCGGTTCCTTTTACTCAAAATCAACTTTTAGGTCTAGAGAAAGTTGTCTTTAAAATGATATATTCAATGCTGACCCTCAGGTTTTCAGTGGGTATGTTGTTGTCAGAGGCTGCATCCTCCAAGGACCCAATCTACCTGGACTGGGTCCTTCGAGGTCCATGAAAATAAGGAGGCCAGAAAAGTTTTGGACATGGATTCAAACAGATTCAACCTTCCCCGGATTTCACTGCCTGTATGCACTGTCAACCATGACAGTTGACACACAAAGCAGGCAAAGAATGGATACTAAACTTCTCACTACTGTTCCGGGTGCTTATAACATATTTGAGGAGCTTCAGTAGCAGTACCGTCATCACGGATATCCGATTTACAGTCCCCACATTGCCAATATGTTGGAATCTCTGCCTAAATTATAGCCAAACCCATTCGAACAGGAACAAATAAAACCTAAACATTATCCACCACACATCTGACTTAATAAGAATTTACCATAATCATACAGTAGTCACCACTGTTCCATGTCATTTACCTTTTTCCTCTGAGCATGGAGCAGCCAGCCAGCTTGAACTCGGAGGATACACCGGACCCGTCATTCAAAACGGGCAAAAAGAAGGCCACATTTGTTGGCCGCACAACGAGGAGCATTTCAATCCAAACAGGCTTCGGTGCCATGCTATGATGTAATCGGCCGATGACTCAGGTGGTTGCATCCACATCATGCACCAGCAGGATGTGAATGCATGATGTTAGCTTCAGAGATCTGTTTCGCTATTTCTTTTTGTCTGCCGTCGTCATGCAGAGTGGGCTGCCTGCGCTGCTAAAGAGAGAACCTTTCTAATCCAAATGAAATGCGGATGTGAAAAGCTGCTGCTAATTCTGCGCTAGATTGTAAAGTGGAATCATATGAAATATAATATAATCACTTTACAACCTCATTCCTTCCTGTTCTACTCCTTCTGTTTCTGTGTCTATGCATTATTTGTAGGGTTTTTTGTTTGGGGAGGTGGGGGGGTTTGGCACGTGGTGAACAACTAATCGAGCATTTATGCATACAACTGGTGTGGAGTGTGGAAATGAATGGTTGAATTAAAAGCGTTTGTTTTTTTAATTTCACCTATCCAAATAACTCTCCGCACTGCTTTAAAAGATGGTCATGAAGCTGGAGGAAATGAAAAATGCTAATTAAGCAATGATGTCATCTAGCGCTTTTGAGCACAGCCAATAGCTGATTTTCTTGCTGAGAAGTTGGCAACACTGAGGTCCTTCAAATTTTTGGTGTGTGTCATCCTCATGACGACACACACCATTTTTCTAATGGTTAATTTCTGTTCATTTATTGCTGGGTAGTAGTATTACTAAATTGTATATATATATTTTTTATTTAATATTTAATGGTAAAAATAAGTTTCATTTATACAGTTTCAACTTGTCCTTTTACAGATGACAATGCTAAATTTGCCCGATCTAAAAGTTAAACAGCCCTGCACTACAGTCTAGTTCAACACTTTTTTTTTTTTTTTTTTAATCAATTTTCTTCAGTCTGCCCTGTAACCTGCATGGGAATCTCTTTATTAATAGCCATTAAAGTAAATATATCACTTTTATCCAGCAACATCTTTGAATATTTTATTTTTAAAGGCATATTCAATATTTGGCAAAAATGACAGCCAGACCAGAGAAGTTGGCTTTAATTCTTCCATTGCTCCTTCTGTGAAATCCCAAAACTACTTTACTATTTCTATAGATTTAGAATGTAAAGAGCCCTTTAGTTACAAGGTGTATGTTATGAGCACATTTGTAGAGATGTATACATCTAGAGGAATACTTAGAAGATTAAAATGTTTACCCTTATAGAATGGTAAAATGAGCCATCCCCAGTTTTTAAATCCAGCTTCTGAGTCTTGGATTGAGATTACCTTGACCTTTTTTTGTAGCCATTTGGTTGTATTATACTGTGGCAATTTAAACAGCGGTGAGTATACAATAGAATTTTATATCAGTGTTTTTCAGATCTCTAAAAGCATGAAAATATGATGGAAAATAATTGTTCATATTATACTCCCAATCTGATCTAAATAAATAGCTCTCAGTCCTGCTCCTCAAATACCACTGCCCTGCATGTTTTAGATCTCTCCTTGCTGCCTCCAACTCTTATCAAAGAATGAGTTAACAGGCTTCCTCAGCGCCTAATCACTGCAGGAGATGTCAGGCAATCATTTGAATCAGATGTCATGCAACAAAGACATCTAAAACATGCAGGGAAGTTGTACTTGAGAAAGTTTGAAAACTACTGCTCTAAATCGTATTCATTCAGTTCCTCATCTTTTCCTTCTTTCGTTGTTTATAAACTGCCCTTCTCATGTCCTTTCTTCTAGCTTTCTAATGTCGCTTTAATACCGTTTGTTATTTTTCTGACTTATATTCCCATTATATTTTACCACTGTGTCTTCCTTCCTTCCTTCCTTCCTTCCTTCCTTCCTTCCTTCCTTCCTT
>JAGKQL010003864.1:0-17684 GCA_018398635.1 Cyprinodon brontotheroides | reverse complement strand
AAAAAAAAAAACAGCAAAACAAAAGTGAACATCTAGCTCAAGAAAAATCACTGTCAGGTCACACCACTCATCGCTGTTGTGCCAGATTGGACTTAATGGGAGACAACCAAGGAGAATACTGTTATTGAGAAGAAATCCTAAAAAATAAAAATTAAAAATTAAATTCACCACTCTTGCTTTTTTGACAAGTTACAAAGCTTGTAGGAGAAAATGCTAATGACAAATGAGACAAAAATATAAATTTTGCCAAGGCACATCACCTCTATGTTCAAAGATGAACAAATTAAGCATCGAGCATAAAACCAATGAAAACTCAAAAATAAAACTTAAACAGAACCAAAACATGACAGTAACCCCCACCTAAGGGCGGATCACAGATGCCCTAAAAAATCAAAAAACAAAAACAACCCACCCACGTTGGCACAAAACAACAAGTCCAAAACACAAGTGAATCAAGAAAATAACTCTGTCACTACTGTGAAACATGGTGAAGGCTCTGTTATGTTATGGGGCTGCTTTGCTGGATCTGGCACAGGGTGTCTTGCATCTCTGTGGGGTGCAATGAAATCTCAAGACTACCAAGGGGTTCTATAGAGAAATGTGTTGTCCAGCTTCCGAAGCCACCTGAAACCTTAACAAGGAGGGCAGACATAGGGATGGCCGCACCCACCAGAGAAGGACAGATGAGCCCAAAGCGGTAAAAACCCAACATGTTTCAGGTAAAAATACCTAAAACAAACAAACTAAAAAAAATAAAAAAAGGTAAGAGGTGGTGGTCAAGAATCAAGGGAAAATGCAGGAAGTTGCAAAGATATTTTAAATAACCCCAAAGGCTTGCAATGATTTGTTAAAAATGTGTAGGAGATTTCAGATAATGGGAACACTTCCCAGATGCACTGCAGAGATCAGCATCTGTAGCATTAATAACAACCCCCCCACCACCACCACCACCTTCTGCTGTACTCTGCCACCTGTTTTCTTTCAATAGCACACGATACGTGAGCGAAATCCAGGAATCTTTATTCAGCACTAATGCTGATGCAACCCAATACAACCTGCACCACCCTCAACCACATTCACAGATACCACAAACAATCCCCTGCGGCTATCTTGATGTCTCATCTATTACGAATTGAAGTAAGAAAGAGGATGAATAAAAGCTCTCTGTCACCCAAGATGTCTTGTCCGTGTGGTTTGTTTCTTCCTCACAGCTGAATTGATTTGGCGAGTGAAGCGCTTCACTGATGAAGAGATTGTCAGCCCCAGAGCACAGCACCGCAGTCTGATTGCACTGTGATGTGTCTGCTGCCATGTCAGTACTGTGTTGTGTTCTTGTTCACTTGCTGTATATGGCAGCTATCTGAATCTGAGGATTAAACCTGTTTGGCCAAGGTTTGTTTTCTTGCCTTTCGCCTACAACCATAGAAGAATTGTATCACAGATTAAGCTTAAACCTTTTCAAAACTGTCTTCTAGCGATATACTCCAGTCCACCTCTCTAGTCTGAGGCCATAGAAGAGTGTAGTTTTCACATAGGGATATTTATTATATGTTAAAAAGACATTATGTAAGTTTCATTGAAAAACATCTTTAAAATAGACTTTTTATTTGACCCTTCTTGACAAAAAAATAGTTGCTGAGCAGACTGACATATTAGTTGTCGAGAGGCAATGCATCTATAAGCCTGTAGTCTATTTTCCTTAATTTACTTTGAGTTGGGAGTTCAAGCTTTGTTCAGCGGATGTGATGTCAAGCATGTCCATATTAAATGGGTTTGACCAGGTAAACAATCGAAGCGTTGTATTCAAGATAAATTTTGTGGATGCTCAGAAGCAACCAGCATACAGACACCAATGGCAACTCCATGTAAAGTGAAAAAGTAAAAGCAACACTTGAGCACAAGCTACATGAAGGAGCAGAAGGATGCAGTTAGGTGTTTTGCTCACAGGTGGTAGTAGAAAACGCTGTAATTCCTCTTTAAAGATTTCTAAAACCAACATTGCTTCAGAGTATTCTCAGAATGTTATTTTAGTGCATACAATATGACCTAATTGATCTGGACGAACATCAAGGACAAGCAAATATGTCAATTAATTGATTGATAAATTGGTTGGTTGGTTGATTTGGATTGATTGATTGATTGATTGATTGATTGATTTCTCGGGGATTGATTGATTGATTGATTGGATTGATGCAAAAATATTGAACAACATACTTCCATATATGTAAGTTTGTTTATTACAAATTTTGTCTTGTGTTATTTATATGAAATAACATTGGAAATACTGATTAGGGTTGAACACAAATTAAATTAGTCATTGAACATTTGAGAGCAACAGGTGATGAAAGAGAAAGAAAGAAAGAAAAATTGTATTTCCCTTTTCCCTCTTTGATTTTCTTCAGACACAGATGTTTTAACTCCCATGGAAATCTTGGGATGTTCCAAACCGCTACAGTGAATAAACAAGATTATCCATTTGGACATGCCCATAAATCTTATCGTATTGGAGCAGGAGAGAATGATTGTGCACCAGCTAAAGCAATAAGGTTGGCAAAAGTGACAGAGAAATCTCGCATGTATTTTGAGCTAAGCTCTACCCTAAAAAAATGCTCTTCTGTTTGCAGCTTAATGTGGACGTTGTCCTTCGCTTGTGAGTGGCAGTGAACAATGTACAGGTGTAAAATGTGGATTTCGGCCTGACGTGTTTATGTAGCTATGTATATGTTCATTTACATGTGTTTACATATATATATATAAACGTTAATCAATACAGGACTTACTGAATGTGATTGCTGTAAAACCAGTTAGTTTCTATTGCAATGCTGTTGCTGTGAAGACAGGTGTACTTACAGGTGCAACCACTGGCTTCAGGATGCTCTGCTGACTCAGAGTTGGATAGCAGGAACCAGTCTTGGGCCTCTTGAAGCTCACACTGTAGCTTGATTGTAATCACGGAATATAAAGCAGACATGGCAGAAACCTCTTATTAAGCAGCCTTGAACAAGATTTGGTTCTTATAATACAAGCAGAATCTGCAGAGCATGCAAGGTCAGGCAGAGTCAAACAAAGCAGAGAGTACTGAGCTCCACCAGACAGAAGTGGGTGGTGAAGTTGTGCCACAAACACATTAGTCAGGGAGTTATTCTTGATTCAGTCATGAATGTCATCTTTCATCATGATGAATCCTTGTGACTAAGATCATGAGAGACAGTTTTATGAGACTATAACCTGTGTATAGGAGGATTACAACCGCAAATAGGTGTGAAGGGGCGCTATAAGGGTTCCTTGGCGAGAAGCATTACCATGCTGAGCAAACATGACAACAACAGCAGCAATAACAGATCCCAGCCTTATGGGATCTGAGAAATGTGGGACTTGTAAAGACCTCAATGGATTTGACTCAAACATGCAAAAAAATAATATTATAAATCGTCCCCCGCACAACCACCATATAAAGATACAAATTCACTTAAATTCGCTTTCATATAGGTCAAAAAAAGAAAGAGAATATTTTTTTGCCTTTCTCTGTCTCAGAGCAGACGTTGATCTTCTTAAATCCCTGTGTATCTCATGTGTAATCCGTGTAATGTGGACTAAGACTTGTTGAAACATATATATAGTTATATCATGGGATTGGGAAGGATTTCTTTTTCAAATCCTTAGTTGTTTGTCCTCTTTTGATACAGATGGGCAGAGTGTCTGTATCATTAAGCGTGATTTAAAATCTCTAAGTGTTATGGCGACGAGGCCATTAAAAATAAAGATTATTTTACTTCTAAAAATAGAGATGGTCGCTTCAAAAGTATTGATATTTCTTAAATTGCATTTTTGTCAAATTAAAATCACCACACATTTAAGCATATATTTTATTAGACATATAAACACCGTTTGCATAATTTACGAAGTAAAAAGACAAAAATACATGTTTTATATATATATATATATATATATATATATATATATATATATATATATATATATAGGAATTAAACATATTGGTTGATCTAAAAACAGTTCAGAATCTGTACCTATAATGATTGTTCTTGTACAGTATATTCTTCATGTAATAAAGACAGTGTGAACTCTTTTGCCATTAAATGTCATTAAGACACTGAAGCATATCTGTCAAAGATATATCTAAAAATATATATAATAATAATAATAAATAAATAAAAAATAATAAAATATAATAAATATATAAAAATAAAACACATTTTAACAATAAAAATTCAAATCTTGTGTTGTATAATTGTATTTAGACCTTTAAAAAATTATTTATTCACTGCGTCACAGTTGATTTCCTAAAGTTACAGTATATACTTACTCCAAACGGTTTATTCTATTAAATAGCAAGGGATTAATCATAAAAAGAATGTACAAAGCCAGGGAGGTTTCATTTAATTCTAAATCTGTTTGTATTAGTTGTTGATTATTAACTAATGCAGAAACATAATTATAAGAACATTACATGCTTTATGTCTTTGAAAAATTATATTCTCTCCTGGCACAAACATAAACATTTCCTTGAGGGTAGTACTGAGATGTGCATTCCAAAACATAAATTAAATATTTTTATCTAATCTTTGATCTGAAAACATGTGCAATTAAAAAGATGTTTCTCAGTACAACAGGTGCTTTCTTTTAAGATTTATTTGTTGGACCTTGATCTTCTTACATCCTTTGAAGGGTTTAATGGTTGAATATAAAATGTATGCTCTGAGATTAAGAAACAAAAGGCAAAAATCACAACAAAACAGTGGTTTACTGAGGAATGGATGAAAGCTGATCTGATGGAATGTATTGTTTTATCTGCCCTAGAGATAAAGATTTGCATTTAAACTAAAAAACAATTCTGTTTAGCTTCCATTTATTACAAACGTGCTGCTAAACTATAAATAGCAGATGAAAGCAAGATCTTTATGAAGGGTTTCATAGATTCTATATTTGCAACTCTTGGTCTCTGTACAATAAAATGCGTTTAGAACCTTTCAATCTTGAGACAAAGGATTTGTTTATTTTTGTTCTTGTTGATCAAGCTAACTACAATCAGCATTACAAACTGATCCCAATTCATAACATCATTTACTATTAAGCATTATTAACAGATGTTGCACTGTATTTTGTGTATAGCTGACAATGTAAGATACAAATTAAAGTGGAACTAAGCAATTTACTCCAACTACCTGTAGGTTTTTACAAACAGCAGCCAAAGACATTAAACACCAAAGTCTGGAAATCTGAAAAAATAGACATGAGCAAAGAATTAGGACAATCAAAACCGATCCCGTAGAAAAATTTAACAACCCCAGAAAATAGACAAAAGACAAAAACAGGCAAACTAGCTCCTGAAAACTGAGGACTACCAGATGACTAAAATAGTAAAGCCAAGAAAAATTTGAAAAAGAATAAGCTAAGAATCTCACAAAAAACATTGGAGAACCAACAATAAAATAAAAGTGAAAAGATTAAAAAAAGAAAACTCCTTCAAATTGGAACCAAATAGATTAATTAAAGGAAATAAATATATTAAAGCTACAGTGTGTAATAATTACAGGGATATACAGTCAGAAATGTAATATATTATACATAACAATGTTATTTATCATCATCTACGAGCTCAGCCTCTTAACCTTAATATTTGCGTTGCCTTAGAATTCGTTATTTATAATTACATAGGAGCGGGTCTCACGCAGCCATGGAGGCAGACATCTTTGCGCTGACAGCCAGCAGAGCCAACAAACTAGCGACATGCTTGAGATCGCCAAAATGTCACAACGATGTAGAAAAAATAACGGGTATATTTATTATCTTAAGTCTACATGAAATCTATACCCTACACAGACTAATGAAATACTATCTGTAAAATTATCTATGTAAACAAACCTCATCACTTGAGAAGGTAGGTGATGCGGACGTCCTGGAAGACATTTTTTCCCGTAACGCTCGCCGTACTGTTGGGGGAAGCGGTGGGGGTTCATGTTGCTGCAGTCTGCAGTCTGACCGCTAGATGTCGCTAAAAGTTACACACTGTAGCTTTAAGTAATGGAAATAAATAAAAAGCTATAACTAGAAAAAAATCAGAAGGAAAATAAAAACAAGAATTATAAACTCATAGATTTGAAAGAATACATTAGGTTTTGCTAAATTCCCCTTCACTAACGTAACTATCTTGATCTATATCTGAAGTGCTTTGGTTTTTGGGTTTGTGCTATTATGTGTTTTAGTTTTTTTTTCACTATTACTTTTCCCCGTTTTTGGTATTTAGTCTTTGTTCTGTAGGAAATTGGTTTCCTTTCTGTGATTTTCTGCGTATTCGTTCTCCCCGAATCACCTCAGTTCACTGACCCCTCAGAGCTAGACAACATTTTGTGTGTTGCACCCTCCTTGTTTCTTGCCCCAAATCTCTTGATTACCCAAATGTTCTACTATTTACATTTTCTTGTTTCAACCACGATTTGATAGTTCTTCCCAGTATATTTCCCTCTGTCACCCTCATAACTAGATAGATTTCCCCATTTCATATTATTCTCTAGTTACAGTAAGTTGTTGATTTTTCTTTTTTCGTCTTCTTTATTTTCCTTATTTTCTAAGTTAGACTGAGTAAGGGGGCAATCATGAAATTCAGCTGTGAGGAAGACAGATGTTGACAAGACATGCCTGTAACTAAAGCCCCTGTCACACCTTTACGATTCAGGCAGCGTATGTCTGACATACAAAAAATCTGGCAAAAATGCTTGCATACATTGGATAAGTTATGGGTATGTTTTGTATAAGTTATGAGCGCGCTGAAGTATGCTGAAGCACGCTGAAACTCGCAGGCACATGTTGACATACGGCAAGTACAACAAGACGTATGCCTGCGTATGCTCATACGTGGGGCATAAGACACATAAGTTACAGAAAAGTTATCTGATCATTGGCATACGGTAAGTGATCATTGACATATGGTAAGGGTAAGTTACTCATAAGTAGTGGTGTCTAGCTTATCCAAAACCTATGAGTAACCTGTGTATAACTTACGCATAATTTATCAAGAAATTATCTCCAACCAAAAAAGTTTTAAAACAATCCACTGGACTTTGCTTCCAAGTTTGAAGATGTTGTGCTTCCCATCCAGGAAGGTTTTTCAATTCAAAATGGCAAAAATAGTTTGAGGCTTTATAGAGTGGACCAAAAACAAAGCCTTGTTTTGGCTTAGAAAACATGTCAATTGAACCAGACGAATTGGACCACCCCTTAGGATTGGGCAGTCTTTTGGGTTCCATGTTAGCCTGCAATAAGATACCTGTGTCTTGCAGGCTAACAGGGCTGCAAGAAACTGTCAAAATATTAATAAAACTTTATTGATCTTACTTTGGAGAAATTTACCTCTGCATTTAACCCATCCCCTTGAGGAGCAGTGGGCTGCCATCGTGGGGCACCTACTGTAAGGAGCAATTGGGGGTTAAGGGTCTTGCTCAGAGACCCAGAGTGGCAGTCTGTGGGAGTGGGGCTCGAACTCAGAACCTCAGGATTCCAAGCTCTATACCCTAACCACTTGGCCACCATCCCACTACAATTGGCAAAACTGAATGGATTTTGTTTGATGCCTCCACTTAGTCTAGGTTTGTCTCTCCACTACTTTATTCAGGTGGAAAAATCTAAATCGTGCTTTTTTCTTTTTTGTCCAAAGACCCTAAAGTCACATAACCTCTTGCCTTGTCAGGACCATGAACATTTATATTTGCACACATATAAATACCTAAAATGGAATATGATATCTTGTCAGAGTGGCTTGAAAACTGAGCATCATTTTTTGTTTTTACCTATGAACCATTTAAAGCCCCCTTAACACTTAAAAAGATGCAATAGATTCCCAACTGAGATTCACTGTCAAACAGTCATTTATTGCCTTCGCACACTTTCAATTATTCATTTGCTCACTCACTCGCTCTCAGGCTGGCTCACTCATGCGCAAACAAATGAATGAATCCCTTTAAAAAGACCTCTAGAGTCAGAAGAACAAGTCTTTATATAACAAAAAAAAATAAAATTAATTAGCCAACAGTCACTTCTTATGGAAAATAACAGCAGGACTGTAAATTTGTCCAAATGTACCATAGTTGTTGTCAAACATCTTTCACAGAAACTGGGTCGAAATGGTAGATATAGTCTTTTCCTAAACATACGAATCAAAGTCAAAATAGAGTCATAATTTTAAGAGTTATTAACATTCTGACATACGAAGAAACAAAAGTACAGTTAAACACATATATTCACAGACACTTTCTTTCTTTTTTTTCTCACATTATATTGAGTGAAACCTTGCTGTTTACACCTCTACTAGGGTAATTCACACCATATGAGTTAACAAAGACACACCTATGGATATATATATATTTTTTAAGGCAAAACCTAAAATAGATTATTTCTCAGTGTGGCATCATTGAAAAATCTAAAGGATTAGGAAGAGAAATGTGAACTTCCTTGAAAGTTGTTCATCCTTGGATACGATTTCCAGGTGCTTGAAGGTGCTACCCTTTTCTTTTGACTAGTATTGTACAAATATTAACACCACTGTAATGTCGGATAATAGCATGTTTTAGGAAGGAGAGGGGTTATGTGTCCCAGAGATTAAAAGTACATATAAACTACTTAATTAAGGCAACACATATTTCTGAAGAGGCTGATGAAGAAGCTGTTTGGGAAAAATCGTCACTCAAGAGGAACAATTGCTGTAGGATCATGAGCTAAAAGGTTGCTCAGAGATGGAGAAGCAGTTAGTCTAAAAGCAACATAACACACTAGACCACAGTTTGCAAATGGACTCAGGGACAAACACCTTAATGTTTGGAGACATTAATGTAGTCCAAAGGAATGGTTAGGGTAAAAAATAAGTATTTGGCTAAAAAGATCATTATTACCTTTGAAAAAAGAAAGAAGAAAAAAAGAAAGAGGAAAATAAAAGTGAGCTTTCTAATTTTGGAAGACATTGTCAACTGGGATGTAGAGCATAACGGTTATTGGATAATGCTTTGTGAGTGATTTAAAGATGAGATATGACATTATATAGGATTAAAGCGAGATATCAGACATTTGCAAGAGCAAATGTATGGTGTTGGGATCTAATCATCTTTTAAAAGGCTCACCTACTCTTAACTTGATTGTTAGCGGTTCAATCATTGAACAAGTGGCTGAGGCCAAATTGCTTGGCGTGACTGTGGACAGCAGGCTAACTTGGAATTACTCCCGCAATTCTTGGTTTCAGAGATGTAGAATGTTAGCTTTTCCAAAAGGCTTAGACTTTATGTATTTACTTTGGAGTGACTTTAACATTTATGGAATTAAGTAATTCATAATAAACACTAGTAACTGAAATGTTTCGTAATTTACATAATACCCAGAGATTGGTATTGTTTTGTACATAGTACATAATATATTGTTATGTGTATTTGTGTGTATATTTTATATGTGTATGAAGTTGTATTGTTGTGTGTGTGTGCGGCCATGTCTTTAATACCTGGTGGGGACAATTTCCTAGGAACATGCTACATTTTGGGGACTCATAGGTACTTGTGGGGACCAACAACTGGTCCCCATAAGGAAAGTTTCTCTTCTTGGGGTGGGGGTTAGGTTTAGGACTAAGGTGTGTGAATTGAGTTTAGGTTAGGTTTAGGGATAGATATGTGTCGGTAATGGTTAGGGTTAGAGCAAGGGTCATGGTTAGGCCATATAAATTAGTGGGAAATGAATGGAAGTCAATGGAAGGTCCCCACAAGGATATTGTAACACACATGTGTGTGTGTGTGTGTGTGTGTGTGTGTACTTCTGTATTTGGCTTCATTGTTACACAGCTTATCTGTTAAAAAATGTTAAGATCCCCAGGAAGAATATCTACTGCTTTGACTCAGTAGCTAATGGGGATCTACACAAACAAACAAACAAACAAGATATCAAGACGTCAGTCATTAATTTAAAACTGAAGCACACATGAGAATTATAAATATACAAGAATGGTGCTACAGTCATTTTGGTGGACGACTGCTTGAAAACCCAATTCACTTGACCAGCTCTGTCAGGAACATTGGGCCAAAATTTCAGCAAACTGTTGTGAGAAAGATATTCAGTACGGGCCACGGATACTATAAACAGTTCAATAAATCATTATGCAATTTAACAAAACACTAAGGAAATCAATGTAAACATGTCAGTGTAAATTCTCAGCCATCCGGGTAATGGCAACCACATAACAGGCTTAGATTAGAGTTACCTGGACTTTCACTCAGTTTTTCTGAAGACGTTTCGACATCTACTTATGAGTCTTTGTCAATTCTGTCTGCTCACGCTAGAGCAACATGTAGTTGAAAAGCAGATATCTTTAAGCAGCAAGGAGGTCCATCCTCTGAAGCACATTGCAAGTAAGATGCAGATCAATGACCAACCTGTTGTCTGTCTTGGTTGTTGGTTTCTTTTGTGTATGGGTTATGCATTTGGCCATTTGAATCATGATGACTGTGCTCATGTCATTTCTTTAGAATAAGTTCTATAACAGAAATGTAGATGTTAGGAACTACATTGCTTACAGTTTAAGGCCTTTTGGGAGAACCTGAAAAACTAAAAGTGTTAGGACGACACATGCAAGCAAAGATAATCTGAAAGTAGGTCTTTGTATTGGAGAATGAAATTACTTCTGTCCACATTTGGTCTTTATGTATTCATTATGTGTTCATGACTATATGACATCCTCTACAGTAGGGTTGGGGAATTCCAGTTCCTAAGGGCTGATATCCTGAAAGTTTTTCATCCATCCTTTGTCCAACACACCTCAAGCAAATGGCTTGAGTTACCTCCTCAGTATGCAGTCAGTTCCTTCAGAGTCCTCTCAATCATCTGATTACTTGATTCAGGTGTGTTGAACTAAATGCACATCTAAAAGTTTAAGGTACTGGCCCTCGGGAACTGGATTTGCCCACCCTTGTTCTTGAGTATCAGAAAAGTAAAATACAACCTCTTCTTTGGTATCAGGACATTAAAATACTATCCACACTGCTTTTTGATATGTGTCTAGTTTGGGATCGGAGGTGTTGGTGCAGAAGAGTGATTAAGGGAACCTGTTTTCATACAACTGCTGATCCGCCTTTGGCAGGCAGAATGACCACATTTATTAAATAGACAGGCTGATTACTCTAATGAGTTAATATTACCTCACTAAATTATGAAAACATTGTCACATGGACAAGTTTTGGTATAAATACCTCAAGAAAAAAATTTCTGTTCAATAATCTTACATGTCAACTCAACAGCACTATAGTGTTACTTGAGTTGAAGAAACAGAGCTGAACAGCTGGTGAAAAAGCCAGCACCTTTGTGTGCACCTTTGTGTTTTGTGTATGGGATCATGTACTAACAGTTTGGGTGTGTATGTTTGTATAATGTGGGCCTAGAGTGTGTGGAATACAGGGCCATGTAGGTGAGGACATGCATACTGAATGTTAAGTGAGCATCCAACTCATCTCATTGGCATTGAAGTCCTTCTACTGCAGTGATAAGTGCATTTACTAAGAAGTCAGCATGGGTTTATCTCTTCATTACAGGTTAGATCTTAGATAAAAGGATTGAGCTCCAAAAAGTAAACAAAAAAAATCAAACTTGTGATAAGAACCCAGCTTCTAAGGTCTACCAGCTTACTTCAGCCTCACATTGCTCCAAGACTACATAGTTTGTATGGTCTCTATTTTTCTTTGTGATGCTCAGTGTTGGCTCCTCATTAAAAGCACAGATAATATGCTGTGTTTTATTTGCAGTGGAAGTTGGATTTAGACGCCATGCACTTTAAGGGTCTTGAAGTGAAGGATAGGACAATTCTAGGTTGAGCAAATTATTCAACGACATACAAATTAGAAGTAATGACTATATGTTCTGCAGCCATAAATGGATTTTGAAGTCTTGATCAATGACAATATTTCAACAGATATGGCTGACTTTGCACAATAAACTGCTATTAAAAAGACTAAACACACACACAAAAAAAACTCAAGTGAGGCTAATGCCAGCATGATTCTTCTTTGATTTGTTATTATTTGATAATAATTTGACTCATTATGTGTTTGAGTGTTTTTTTTTACTTTACAATGTGCAGTTAAATCTTTTAGAAAAGTTGTTATATGCACTTAATCATCTTGTTTACATAATTTACCATATGCTATAATTACAAAGGATGCAGTATAAAAAATGTTCAATAGGAAAAGCAATAGGTTGTTAAAAAAAAAATCATAAAACAAACAAACAAAAAACACCTATGCATCAAATGTTCTTCTGATTCTAGTCATTTATAGCACCAGTCTTACCCCTTTCCTTTCTGCTAAGACTAGCAAAAATTACCCAAAAGAAATTTAAACAGACATTTACCATTTGAACAAGGTAGGTAATGAGGTTTTATTATAACTTTTTCATTAACTCAGATCTAATTTTAATTTTTAACCACGTGGTCCACTTTGGGACTTCCAACTAGTTAATAAAAATGAGATTATATTTCAATTATAGCAGACCATCTACTATGCATTTTGTTCTAGAACAGGGTTAAAAATCTGCAGACTGAATCCGCGATTGACCATGTTATGAAGACTAGGACAACTTACTTTAGTATAGCAAAGGACTCATGGTAGCACCTGTTTCTTGTTGACAGGAATTAGGCTGATATGGGTTAAACTCCATAGATTTTCTGCTAGGTGTTTTTGGGTAGAAGAACCCCTGAAGATTTTTAAATACAGTACTCACCAAGTATAGCAAAATAATTGCTAAGCTTGGAACATTAACAATGAGGAGTACATTTAGTCACTGGCAGAAAAAGACATACATTTTTTCTTTTACATTAAACGCAGCTGTAAAGATAAACACGTTTTAAGAAAAAACATGACAACATCATTTGAATAATGTGCATGGCATATAAAACAAGTATGACTGTTGTGCTAAATAGACCATGAGTTTCCTAAAACAGCACCATGAAGTTCAATATTAGTGCAGTTATAATCGTGGATAAAATGTACACATATTATTAGTGGGGTTAAGTTTAATCACGGAATTCCAATACTAATATTCTGATATTTGCTTCCCCTGGACATTCCTATTTGGAGTGCATTGAATGAAGAATTATGCTACCTATTACTTTTTTTTTTCATGATTTTTTTTTTTGTAGTTTTGTGTAAGGAAGCTTCACCTTCGAACACCAATGGTCTAGACCTTAACACAGTGACATTTCAAGATATCCAACGTCCAACAATCTTGTGTTCAAAGCATTTAATCCTTCTGTTTCCATGCTTTTAGATCTCCTCATGACCTCTACATCAGTCTTCTTATGTGTCTTTTAAATACATCCCTTCTTATTCAACTCAGAGCAGGCATATGAACCCTTTTTTTCTCTTTAATATACACATCCTTTTCTATGGCCTGAAACCCCTCTGTCCCGGCTCTATTCTGTGTATTGAAATACTGCTGTAGCAGAGGACCCTTGGGGTGAGGGTGATGGAATGCATTTGGGGGGCCAGCAGCTTTCTCTCTCCAACCTGCATGCAAAATCTTCCCAACGGGGAATCAGTGGCTCACACAGAGGGGTGCAAGTGCCATGGTAACATCACTGCTCTCCCTAAAACCCTTGGCAGACAGGTCTGTACGTTCACCCTCTGTTAAAACCTTCCCCGGATGCATACAGAAGAAAAAGCAGTGAAGAAAAAAAAGGAATTGGCTGAAAAGTATCTTGGCACACATCCAGTCACAGTGGAAGTCTGTTTTTAATTCCTGTTTCATGTTTCCCGACCTAGAAATTGAATTTATGGGCATGACTGAAGGAAATATGTCTTTATAGTGGCATAAACCTGAGCTGTATGCATAAATGCTAAAGGAACCAGGTTATGTACCTGTGAATTACACAGACCAAAAATGCAGCCAGTTGTGCAAAATTCCCCAATAAAGGTTCACATGAAGAAATAATCACAATGACAAAAATGCAACTTGTATAAACACACCAAAACACACAATGTGTGAAGGAATGGTGCCTTCACTCAACTGAGGGCTCAGGGGATAAAGCTGGGGTAAGTCATGGTATTAATGTAAAAAAAAAAGGCTTTACTTGGGTTTAAAATACACACTAAAATAAATAAACAGGTTATAAAGATATTTTTTTTCTAAATGACCCCTGCAGTTAAATATTCAGAAGCTATTGAAAATAAAAAATTCACATTTTGCCCATTTGACCTGTTACTGCATACTGCACTGCCTATAATCTCTTCAGTTCGACTCACTGTCCCACTCAGAGGTGAAGCGAGCGTAGCTTTGCCAACAGAAAAACACCATTAGTCTCCCACATGTTCCATGTTGATTAGAATTGGATGAAAGGGAACTGCAATTTTCTTGTTTGGCAGATACAGAGGCCCACAAACATCTTCATAACATATTTTTGATGCTCCTTTTGTTCTCCTAAAGCCAACTACCTCTTCACATTTGAAAATAAAATGCTTGCAATGCTTTACATGGCCAAAATAATATGTTATCTCAAACTTAAATATCTGATAAAAACAAGTCATTTAATGCTATTTTTGTAAAAAAAAAAAAAGACATTTCCCAGAAACATCAGACTACATCTACTCTGTACACCAAACCAGAACCAAACCTAGAGAAGAAGCTTTTAAACTCCCTGAAAACTGTAAAAGAAGATGCTAAGAATCTAATAATAATAATAATAATAATACATTTTTATTTGTATTGTGCATACATTTTAAAATCACTAAGTCTACCAAATTCTCATAGTTATTAAAAACAAAACCTGTTATATTAAAACGGTATACATATGGTTAAAAGGCTACGAGTAAAAGGAAAATAACATCACGTGGCTAAAACAAAACAATGATAAAATAACCATAAAACCACAGATAAAATACTCTAACTGAACTTTATAGAAATAAAATATGGGGCGCTTTTGAACGCCTCCATGTGGACTAAGGAGGACTCTGGGGAGGCCATTCAGGAGAATTTAAGGAGACATTGCACTGGAAAGGCCCCTATCTCTATATGCATGAAACTTGACTCTTGTGGCTGGGCACGGGGCTGGGAGGTGGGTTGGAGGAGTGGTGGAAGCGAGGAGGAGAGTTATGGGCTGGAGGGAGGCAACATGAGGTGTGTGAGGAGTTCCTTGGCAATTGCAGCAGACGAGTTCCATGTATGCACCCGGTGAGTGAGGAGGCAAAGTTTGTAATGTATTCTGTGTGTTGATAAGGCAGCCAATGAAGGGACCTGGAGGACTGGAGTGATGTGTTGTTTGTGCCCCTCTTTCGTCCAGGACCCGGAGCAGCACAGTTCTGGATATGCTGCAGCTTTGTAGACTTTTGCCAGGGACCCGACCCTGAGGAGGGCATTACAGTAATCAATCTAGGAGACAAAGGCATGGATTAATAGCTTTTCTCGTGTTGGATTTGGAAAGGGAGGGGCGGAGTTTGGCGATGTTTCTGGGTGGAGGAAAGAGACCTTGCAAGAGGTGGCGTGTGTGGGAGTCAAAAGCGTGTGTGAGATGTGAATTGTGACACCAGGTTTGTAATGACAGATATGGACAGAGGATGTTTGTGACCGAAAAGATGGAGGATACCTGATTACAGAAGGAGAAGGACTTGCTTGGTTTTGGTGTGGGGTGCCAATGAGAATATGGCTTCTGTTTTGCTGCTGTTGAGCTGTAGAAAGTTTTCAGCCATCCATGTCTTTATCTCCTCCAGGCAGCAGTGAAAAGCAGATGGCAGAACTGTGGGAGAAGTGGAGTCCATTTTTATGTACAACTGGGTGTCATCTGCATAACAATGAAAAGATACCTTGTGTTTTTTGATTATCTGACCGAGTGGGAGCATGTAGATGGTGAAAAGGGTCGGCCCAAGGACCGACCCTTGAGGCACTCCGCAGGTGACTGTATGGGGTGATGAATTGGACTGTCCTATGGCAACAAATTCGGACCTTCCCGTGATATATGACTGGAACCAGTTGAGTGTGGTTCCAGAGAGTCCAACTGTGGACTGAAGACGATGGAGTAGGATGGTGTGGTCAACGGTATCAAAGGCAGATGATAAGTCCAATAAGAGGAGGAGTGATGGTGAGCCCTGGTCCGCAGTCATGAGTAGGTCATTCATGACGCGGACCAGGGCTGTCTCTGTACTGTGTGCTGTCCGGAGCCAGACTGAGGCTTTCATATAGTTTATGGGTGTGAATGACTGTGGAGTTGAGGCTGCTACAACTTTAGAACTTTGGATAGGAATGGCAGGTTTGAAATGGGTCTGTGTTGGGATTTCCAGGGAGGTGGAAGGTGAGGGGCTTTCAGCAGATGGGGCCGAGATATTTGCAGTTTTTGAGAGCTGGAGGACTTGAAGCCCGGTGTAATGACTGGTTAATTATTGCTGTGGTGATTAATGGACTGATGGCTGTGATGTGATTTTTAGTAGTGCAGTGGGAGGTCCCATACCTGCATGGGTGGATGGCCTCATGCTTTTTAAGATCTTCTCCCACCTCTCTGTCTGCGTGGCGTCTGAGAAAACTGAGAAAGTATTGTGTTGTTGAGGGACGCCGTCAGCCGGGTGATGTGTTGATATATGGGGCTGTAACAGGAAGGTATGACCCGGATTGATGCTACCTTTGTTTGAAGAAGTCCATATAATCTGTTACACTGACTAGTACTATTATACATGTATTGCAGCTATGTGTGGAGGTTTGAGCAGAAAATTTGTGTGAAAGAATAGTTGTTTTGGGTTTCCAGTGCTGTTTGAGATTTTTGTGAGAAATATTGGGATCTGGCTGTGGTTTGAAAGTGCTCTGACATATGATGATTCGATGTTCACGGTAAGCCTGTCTGAAAACTTGTAGTCCAGTGGAGGTGTATTTCCTCTCCCAGGGCATGGCCAGCAGTTTTCATTTTGATGAGCTCTATGGTGTACCAGGGGGCTGATTTGGAAAAGTGAACACCTGTTCTTGTTTTTAGAGGTGCATGAGATTCGAGGATATTATGGGAGGCTTGAACTGTGGTAGTTACAGATCCATTAATTGATGTGAACTGGGGTCCAAGTGAGATGTTTTGTGGCGTCCTGGTTGAGGAGGCCGCCATCCCTATTGCTTTAGGTTTCTGAAATGGATCTGACGCTTTTGTTTTATTACGGGCCTGCTAAAGACAGTTCTATGGAGATGCTTGTTGTGGTCTGACATGCCTAAATCATGTACCTGCAGATTGGTGATGGAAGCACTGTCTGTAATAACCAGATCCAGTGTGTGGCCTTTGGTGTGTGTTGGTACTGTGACATGTTGTGTAAAGATGTAAAACCTGTCCAGAGTTCAAGAAATTCTGCAGAAGGCGGTGGGGAGTCTACATGTAGATTGAAATCCCCAGTAAGTGTGTTTTGGCTGTTGCAAAGGGGTTGTCAGGAGATCCTGCAGTTCATTTATGAATTGGGGGTGGTTTGGGAGGGCGGTAAATGGAGAAGGAGTGAAACTGTTTCTATTTGTGATTTGCATTTGAGAAGGCATTCAAATGTTGTCCCAATGCCTGGCAGTGGGTGCAGGGAAGTTATACTAATTAGGTCCTTGTGATGAATAACAGCAAGACCTCCTCCACGGCCGATGGTCCGAGCCTTTTCCAGGTAGGTGTATCCTGGAGGACAAGCTTCATTTAATGTCAGATACGACCC
>JAGKQL010003863.1:0-11505 GCA_018398635.1 Cyprinodon brontotheroides | reverse complement strand
TCCCTCTGGCTCATATCATGGAAAAAACACTACCAGTAAATGATTTTAGCTTTGGAGTTCCGTTAAAGATGATTACCTTATGAATATAGTAAGCATTGGCATTTTTGCCATATTTTTTTCAGTGGATTTATTTAGCTCAAAATATTAAAATTTCTTATGCAAATTTGAGCTGTTTTACTGTAGCTGGTCAAAGTGCCTGTCTTTGTTTTATTTTATTTTATTTTTATTTTATTTTTATTTTTTTGTATACCTGTGATCTAGATCTGGAGCTATTGTACTGTAAGAAGACAAAAAAAGGCATAATCAGAATTAGAGGATGATGGTATCCACTTGCCATGGCTGTTTGTTTGGATGTATCTCATGTGTTACATCTACCACTGCCATGTTTTTTTTTTTTGGGATCATTGTGTGAAGAATCATATTCACATGCCATTTAAATTGCAATTTTTTTTTTGTAGAAATACCACAGTTGCAAAAAGTGTCATTCTTAAAGTTAGAAATAAATCTACATAGTTTTACGCACATTTCTAATGGAAACACAGCTACAGACTGGAGTTGCTGCAATCAGATGCAGAGCTTACACATCGAGTGGGGATGACCACTTACCAAGAAATGAAAAATTATCTGCCCACCATAATGTAAATAAGAAAAAGTTGTGAGCTGAGAGCAAAAGTTCAGCATTCTTGATTTTCCTTTTCCAATTAAAAGCCAAGCAGAAATTTCCATGGGCTTTCTTCTTTAATAAATAAAGCTAATTCAAACTTAAGACAAAATAAAAGTTAATTGGAACTGATGTAAATGTTAAAACTGTGAAAAATAACATATTTACAGTGTTTTAAAAACTAGTGGATAAAAGAGTCTCTTTGCAGGCAGATGCACAATATAAATTAGGCCTATTAATAGAGGCGATGGTTTGAATCAAAGCTTTGTTTCATTAGATTATTTGGGTGCAATGACATTTAAGAGGCCACTCAAATCAAATGAACACCCACACAAAAAAAATGGGAAACCATAAAAGTATTCTTTGTGCACATTCAGGTATATCAATACTGGAACTTTTCTCTATATTCTTTTAAAGTCAAAGGACATCCAAAAGTTTTAAGTGAAGTTTTTTTTCTATTATCAGAATCAGAATCAGAATCAGAAATACTTTTAATAATCCCAGAGGGAAATTACTTTTGTTACACGCACTACTAGTTACAGTTTTACATGATATATACACATATCCAACTATACAATATAAGAAGATAAAAAATAAGAATAAAAAGAGATAAAATAATATATACACATATAGCTCTTCTGTATATACATCCTGTATGTATATCTATGTATATATGTAAGAACTAAATCCAAATAAAGTGAAAAGTCGAATTAAAGTGAATAAATCCAAGTAAAGTGATAGTATGCTACCGCAAAATAGTGCATAAATGCCAATTACTTACCTGGGCGGTGGGCTGAATTACTTGAGTGGAAATGCTTTATATAGGTTGATAATTTCAGTGTAGTGAATGATTTCCTGTGGCGCTCTCCCCTGTGGTGCATCTGGGTAGGAGGAGTCTTCTGCTGAAGGAGCTCCGTCTGTTGGACCAGTGTGTTGTGGAGAGTGATGTGAGTCATTGTCTAAGCATAGACCGAAACCCGGATAGCATCCTCCTCTCGCCAATGCGGTCAGGGTGTCCAGCCGTTCCCCCAATGTATCACCGCCCTCCTGATCAGTTTGTTCAGATCTGCATTTTGTTTTCAGCAACCCTCAGCCCACTGCCCCAGCATGTGACAGCAAAGAAGAGCGTGCTAGCAACAACAGACTCATAAAACATCCTCAGCATGGTCCCACAGATGTTAAAGGAATTCAGCCTCCTCAGGAAGAATAGTCGGCTTTGGCCCTTTTTGTAGACCGCCTGTGTTTCTAGTCCAGTCCAACTTATTGTTAAAGTAAACTCCCAGGTACTTATACTCCTCCCACAGTGTCAACAGGAACCCCCTGGATGGAAACAGGGGTCACAGGGGTAGTTTTTGTCCTCCTCAGATCCACTATTGAGCTCCTTAGTCTTTGTCACATTGAGCTGTAGATGGTTCAGCTCACTCCAAGTGACAAAGGAATTGCCCACCACAGTCCTGTATTCACTCTCCTCACCCTTTTCAATGCAGCTAACAATTGCTGAGGTCATCAGAAGCACTTCTGGAAAGGTGGCAGGACTCAGTGCAATAGCTGAAGTCCGAGGTGAAAAGGGTGAAGAGGGAAGGGGAGAAGGAGGAGTCCCCTGAGGCGGCCCCAGTGTTGCTGGACCACCCTGTCAGACACACAGTTCACATAGGCGGCCGCGCAGTGAGGTCTGCCCGCCAGGCGAAATGCAACGCAATCCAGGACCACGATGTGGGGCCTCCACCTGCATGTCGCAGTCATCTTCTCACCTAGTAGAGCCGGGCTGGATGGTGTTGAAGGCTTGAGAAGTCAAAGAACATGAATTTACTCACAGTGCTTCACCCGGCTTGTCCAGGATGATTGCTGACCTGTTCAGCAGGAAGATAATGCTGTCTCCTCCACTTCCCAGGCGGGGCTGGTAGGCTAACTGTAGTGGATCAGGTGAGGGATACTGACCATGGGCCTTAGCTGCTCCAGGACTCTGCAAACTCTCAAAGGTCTTCATGCCATGGGACGTCCTGTGGTCACTACCGGCCTGTAGTCCTGAGGGAACGCGGCGGGCGGCGTCTTTTGGCACCCGAAGCGAGGAGCAGGACAATACTTCCACAGCACGGGTAATTGCTGTGCGAGCATGCTCGAAGACTAGGCTAAATAACTGGCTCAGCACAGCTGGTTGGAACAAGCTTTGAGCAATCCAGGGGAGTACACCATCGGGGCCCGCAGCTTTGCCACAGAGTGAGTCTGGTTAGCTGTCTTCTCACCAGGTCAGGAGTGAAGGACACTGCAGAGGTGACGCCAGGGGAGGGGTGAGGTCCTCATGTTCTGTAGGACAGGATGTGAAGCAGGGGGAGGGGTGGAGACGGTGGATGTGGATTACGGGCCGGTGAAGAGCAGACAGGGGGTCTGTATGGAAGGAGGAGGGAAGGTTGCAAGTGCTTCGTTCGAGGAGGGGCCAGCAGTGGAGTGGTTGTGGGATGGGCCGCAGTATCAAACCCTATTAAAAAAAGGTTCAGTTCATTGGCTACGGTCCACGACGCCTTCCAACCCCACAACAGTGGACTTCTGGAACCCTGGTGATGGTTTGCATCCCACTCCACACACATCCCTCATGTTGTTGGTCATGAGTTTATTCCCTCCAAGCTTTCTCCTGTATTTTGTCCTTAGCCTCCTTGATTTTTCGTTTGAAGTACCCCCTGCACTCTCCTCACCTCCTCACGTGTTGCCATCTCTGAATAACTCCAACTTCTTCTCAATTTCAGGATGGCGCTTTATTTTCTTGGTGATCCAAGGTTTGTTGTTGGGGTAACAGGTGACAGTCTGAGCTGGAAGGCGTGCAGTCCACACAGAAGTTTATATAATCCGCGATGCACTCTGTGAGCCCATCAATGTCCTCCCCGTGGGGCTTCCACAGAGTGCAGGCCATAATCAGGTCACCACTCAAAGCAGGCCTGCAGTGCCTCACAATATGTATGTTAAAAGAACAAAGAATTTCTTTCTCATCATTTCAAAACTGATTGAATCGCCACTTTTTGAGTATTACAATGAAGACAATTGCTAATAAGAAAAAAGTTGCACCACAGAAACTTAAAGATTACGCTCAGAGTCAGCAGGAAATGTCTCACATAAAAATGAACAAAGACTCCTAGCCATCTTATAAACATATACTCCTGATGCTAGCTGAAGCGTTCAGGTGAAGCCAAATGCTGTATTTTAATCTGTTAGCTTAGATTTCTTCATCCCGATCCACTAACTATCCACTAGTCTACTTATCCCTAGTTCATCCATCCTTCTAATATTGTCACATTCACTCAACAAATTTTGCTTCTCTTACTCCAAACAAAATTTTTGACTCATCCTAATTTTGGGAGAGTTGTTTTCAATTTAATACAATGCCTCAGAGAACCTGCTCCATTATCTATTCAGCGCCAAAACTTGATTAGACTATCATGATTTGGTGATTCATAGTCCTTCCTTTAAGGATGCTATATACACCAGGAGAACCAAGACATGTTTTCTTGTTTTCAAAGTTGAAAGAGGGAGAAAACGGTTTGGTTTGCCACATAGTATCCATCTTCAATGAGAGTCCTACCATAATGGTGCCATGATACTCAACGCCATTCCAGTATCAAATTCGCCACATTTGCGTGCTGCCGCACACCTGGCATCTATCCATCCATCCTTCTATTTTTTGATTTGCTTAATCCCAGCTGTCTACGGGAGAGAGGCGGGATACACCCTGGACAGGTCGCCAGTCCATCGCAGGGCCACACCTGGCATATCACCAGTAATTTGCATGGTGGGGCACATCAATAAGGTGCATAGAAGGTGACAAGCTCCATTCTTTATCATATCTTTCAATAGAAGGAGCCTCTTTACTCTTCTTGACTGTTTTAACTCAGCATTGCGGAGCTTGATTTGGAGTAAAACAGAGTGCCTTATTCATGATGGTAGTCTGAAGAGTGGTGTTGACATCCCTCAGTCTACTAGATCTTCAAGAGATTATCCCAATTTTGGTTGTCCAGGATTGAGCTGTGGCTTGATCACATTCACTTTAACCTCTCAAAACTCACCGCAACCATTTTTTACAGCCATATAGCATTTACAATGTTGCGGTACATTGTCGCTCATGTGACGGAACTATGCAGCTCTGAAGACACACCCCTCCAGCGTAAGTTTTAAAACCACTAGCTTACCATACTTGTGTCCTATTTCGTAGCAACCGGATATCTGGACTGCGTTCGCTGGACCTAGTCCGAAAGCCTTTTTCCGGCAATTCAGAAGGAGCTGAACGCAGTGTTTTTGCAGTGTAGTCAGGATACGCAGTGTATCCTGAATTCTGTTGCAGCAGATACAGAGCAGAGCTAATCCAGCTCTGCTAACCGCCGTTGTACGCTGAAAGAAGCCGCTAGAAGCCTCCGGACCATGACCACCTGTGAGACAGATGGAAGGAGGAGCGCCACTGAGGTACTGCTACAGGCTACGTGCTAACCGATGTAGCTAAAGGGAGACGTCCCGCATGCAACCGTGAGTTATAAAATTAACCCCCTTGCAAATCGCGTCTTATTGTTGCTTCAGATAGATCCAAATCTCTTTGAATTGCTGTTGGATGGACTGGATGGAACACGGGCCTAAAGAAAACCAGACTGAGCCAAAGGCCTCCACTACACTGAACCAAAAACAGTCACTGCATTTCCCCCATCCTTTCCATCTGATTCTTAATAATTGCTCTGCTTGCGTGAACTACAGGTAGAATAGATTGGCTGTTTTTATTTGAAATAAGTTTTCTGATTCAACTGCTGATGATTTTAAAGGTTTCACTGAATCCTAACACTCACTACAGACCGAGCAAGTCACATGTTACTGAAGCTAACTGCCAAATCCAGAGCTAACTCTCTCTTTGATTCAGTAGGACCCGACTAGAACCAGAACCCCTGGGGGCCAGCTAAGCTAACGGGTCTTTCAGCCCCATCATAGTTAATGCATTCATAATAGTCTGGAGGGAATTCGTGAATTTTCATAACAATTGTTCACTTTGTGACAAGTTTTTGATTTTTGGCAGGGTGTTAGGTATGGGTCTAAAGTTTCCAAAAATCATTGGATACAAGTTGGCGGCGCCCCCTATTGGTCGGTATCCATAAAATACAAAATGGCCCCTCCTAAACAGAAAAAAACGTTTGCATACCACCTTATTTTAGCCTGAAAATATTCTGTAGTCAACTTTCACATTTTATCTAATGAGATGGTTGTTATGTAAAAACTATATCACCCTTTGAAGGTCCGTTTTATGTCAAATGCCTGGTAATGGACACTTTTTTGTATGAATAATGGTCGTTGTGCCTCATCTGGGACAAAGGGCGAAATCTTGACGAAATCTTGCTAAAAACTTTGCAATAAAGATCACATGATGTGTTACACATCAATATTACTGGCTATGAGGGGTTATGGTCATAATTTATTTCAGTAGTTGAAGGTGTGGCGAGTTATGAACTGTGTCTTTCTTCACCGTGTTCAGATGATGAGACATTGCATCAACTGAAACAAAACAGCTGTTTTATTTCTGAAAGTTAGCTGTCTCGTTTGTCACATAGCTTAAATACACAGTAGCCGATAATCATTTTTCATGTCATTAAATTAGCCTACATGACCGTTCCTTAATTTACCCCCAGGATCAATAAACATTCTCCTAGATTAACATTTAAGTTGATTTTCATTTCATTTTCATTTTGTATGAGTCTTTGCATACCGACAGCACACCAAGTGTGATTGCAATATCAGTAACTTGGGTAAAATCCCTGATTAGAGAACTTACCTATACAAAATGCCTAGCTCTGGGAAACTATTTTGTTAGCTTCATTGCTAATGTCAAGATGGATTAGTCCAATGCATTTTGCCATAAAAGCAAGCTGTAAGACAAAAGAGATAATTCTCCCCCCCCTCTAAGTCGCCTAAACCATTCAATCAGCGTGAGCCCCCATCTTTGTCTGATCAAGGCAAGCTGCGTTCAGGAACGAAGTCAGATAGTCTTGGTTGCTTACCAGGAATGCCAGAACCTGGCCACTCTCCATCAACCAAAGACACTTCTGTGATAGTGCTAGATATGGCAGCAGTAATACACATCATAAAATCCCAATGTGTCACAGTGTTTGGGGAGTACATTAAGATGGACTTGATGCCATACTAGCACAGCCTGATTACTGACAGGACGACTAGAGTGGATGCAGTCTGGGATAAGTACATAGAGACAAGTTTGAAATCCCAGACTTGTCTTAAGCGTGGTGGGACAGCAAGTTACAGAACACGAGTCTCCGCAAAGATACCTCTGCCAAAAGGAGCACAATGGCAGAAGTTCCTCAAGGACAGTGAGAATAAAGATGCCCTGTTTCAGTACATCAGTGATGAGTTTCACAAGATCACAGCTGGCTCAAAGTACCACCTCCTGACAACAAAGGGAAACTTGGTCCTCAGCAAAAAACCTACTGACCTTGAAGCATTGTCACCATGTCAGCAGGAGGAAGCAGATACACGAATGATGCTCCATTTACGTCATGCTGCCAAACATGGTCACACCAAGGCTTACCTCAGGACGGTAGATAGTGATGTCGTTGTACTGGCCATCAATTTCTTTAAGGAGTTAGGACTCTCAGAACTATGGATTGGCTTTGGATCAGGCAAGACTTACAAAGACATTCCAATCCACCACATCACAGAAATGCTGGGACCCCAAAAAAGCCAAGCACTGCCCCTGTTCTACGCATTCACAGGATGCGATTCTGTGTCCACGATGTATGGAATTGGTAAAACAGCATGGAATGCATGGGCAGCTTACCCACAACTCACTGACACCCTCATTGCACTCATGCAAGACCCAACCAGCCTCACACTGAATTCACTGCATATGCAAGTTCTTGAACACTGGACTGTGCTCATGTACAGTAAGAACTGTGGAGTTGGGTCAGTCAATGAAGCCCGAAAGCTTCTTTTCAGTCATGGCCTTAAGTCCCTAGATTTGATCCCTCCAACGCAGCATGCCCTATTCCAGCATGGGAAGCGAGCCCTGCACACCGCAGCTTTTGTGTGGAAGCAATCCCTTTCCAAAATGCCAAACATTCCACACCCGAGTGACTGGGGTTGGGAATGGAATGGCCGAATGAAGATGTGGGTGCCCTATTGGACAGACCTGGACGATGTCAGCAAGGGATGTGCCATCCTCCTGAACTGTGGCTGTGTGGTTGCCTGTAAGGGCAACTGTAAATGCCACCGAGCCGGTCTTCGTTGTACTGCACTATGTAAATGTGAGGGAGGCTGTACCAACAATGACGAGTGAGGGTGTAGAGGATGATGTGTATAAATTAAGACATGTAAATATGTATATATGTAAATATATAGCGGTGTGTGTGTGTGTACACACACACAACTTGGACTGCAAGTCAAAGTAAGTCAAAAGAAATCAGTATAGAGCAATGTAAGAGCAAACAGAGCCGATCAATGACATTTTCTGTCTTCGTTGGGGGCCATTTTGGAATTTATGGATACCGGCCACTAGGGGGCGCCGCCAAGTTGTATCCAATGATTTTTTTAATCCTTGGGCCCATACATAACACCCTGCCAAAAATCAAAAACTTGTCACAAAGTGAACGATTTTCTCGAATTCCCTCCAGACTATAAGTCAATATTCATTTTCCACCATAAACTGAATGAACATTCCCTCTTTTCACTGCAGTTAACATCTGTATCAGGGTTTATTTACATTTTATCTGCTGCTATCATAAAGGACACTTTTAAATGCATTAAGCCTTAAAGTTGAAACATCACAGAGTTTGAACAAACTCTTAAACCCCTCTTCCCCTTTTATTTCTTTAAATTTTGTTTATTTTCAGTAGTTTTTAGTGTTTTTGCTTAGTTATTAGATATACTGTGTGATTGTAGCTAATAAAGGTACCATTGTATTTCTAACTTGGCTTTGTAGTTACTTTTTTATTACTTTTTGTTATATATGCTCATTCTAAAAAAAGTGGAAAAATACTTGCTTCATAAATATTTTGTGGCAATCAAAATGCTTCAGTGTTATTATATGGTCAAATAGTTCAGTAAAAAACATTTGGCACAATTTGGAACATTTAGAGAGGTTATGAGATGCTGGTAATACAACATTTCCAAAGCCACACAGCTCTGGAACTGTTTTTGCTAGAGTCTGAAATATTCTGCACTTGTGACTGACATGATGTAGAACAATTGTAATAATATATTGAGACATGCCTATTTTCAAGCATGTTTTTATTACTGCTGTTCAAAAAATACCTATTATTTTCTAGAATAAAAAAATAAAACTTTGAGTCATGTTTAACTGATACAGGTTAGGCTGTGTTTTACTTACACTATTTGGATATGCTAAATAGGCTAGGATTACTTCAAAATGGGTGGGTGTTAAGAGCATATGACCAGGGCCTGCTGGGGTTAGCCAGGAAAACAAAGGTAAGGTGAGGTGGTGTTGTGGGGTTCAGGGTTTAGAGGTGGAAAATAAAACCTAGATCCCTTGCAGAGATAAACAGGAATGGGGCTAAGTGGAGAAGAGAGCCAGCAGGTGGCTGGGGCAAGCTCTGGAAACTAACAGCAGGGATCCAAGGGTGACAGTGCTAGGTTGGAGCAAGTTCTGGACAGAAATTGCTGACTGGAGGCCCAATAGAAGGATGAATATTGAATGATTTAAGATTCCTCTGGAAATCTAAATTAAAACTATTTTTTAAAGTCACCAACAGACCTTCCAAGAGCATTCTGTGTCATACTATGTCAACATTAGTTTCTCTGTTTTTCTTTTTCATTTAAATAGAGCTTAGACTCCACTGTGGTACCTCACCCTACCCAGTTCAGACCCTGATTTGTTGTTGTGACATTATATTATACAAAATTTCTGATTTTTAAACTCCAGCAGCTCTGCATCTATTTCAAGTGTAATGTCACTCCCATGCCATCTGCTCCTGTAGCCAAAGATATAATAGAATTAAACTTTATTGTCCTTACACTGTCACAAGTACAAAGAAACAAAATTAACTCTCTGCATTTAACCCATACCCGTGTGGAGCAGTGAGCTGCCATTGTGCTGCACCCAAAAACAAGCTTTGGGTTAAGGGTCTTGCTCAGGGACCCAGAGTGGCAGTCCATGGGAGTGGGGCTTGAACTCCCTGTTTGCTTTCAACAGACCTTAAAGGGGAACGCTGTTCTTTTTTTTTTTTTACATTGGGCCCTTGATTTAACGTTATTACATCATGTTCTACTCACTCATATGAGTTTTGTGTTATTTGAAGCTGTGAAGATATTCCGTTGTTTATCCAAGCAACGCCTTCCCTATGGGCAACGACTTCATTCCTCAAACTAAACTGTTCATAATATATTCTTTATGCCAAGTGTGTATGACGTCATCCGCGTGCCGGACTGAAGTTGTGACAGGCAGCCCGGGCCACATGCAGCTATGCTGCGGCTATAATTCGGCTAGCTAATCTGAATTGTTCAATTCCATTTCGAGAGCGAGATCTTCTGTGGTAGTAGCACTAGACATCTTCCAGGCATGTGAGTAAAACTAGCAGCAGTTCAGTGGACAAGGTGAATGAATTGTAGCCGGCGCGCGCAGATAACAACATTCACACTCCGCTTTGTTTTGAAAAAATATAAATATAAAAAATATAGCCAAGGATGTCTGGGGGACAGTGATTCGCCTACATGTTATGAATGCTGGCGTACCATAAAGAATACATGATCAACAGTTTAGTTTGTGCCTTCAATTCATTGCCTATAGCAGTGGTTCCCAAAGTGTGGGGCGTGCCCCCTAGGGGGGGTGCAATGTCATTGCAGGGGGGGCGCGGGAATCGGTATGGATGAATGAAGAAAGAAAAATAAATAAATTTGAGAAGATCTACAGCAAAAGCAGGCTCACTACAGCCACTAAAAATATGGGAGGATTAAAAGTACAAAGAAAAACTCTCAGGGAGCTGTTCACGCTGTTAATAGACCCATTTTGCACAGAGGCTTTTTTAATGTATAGATTATAGCAAAGTTAAATATTGTTACAAAATAAAAAAGAAATATGTTTAAAATAACACAGTTTTATTTAAAATAACACAAATTTTATTGTAATCCAAAGGGGGGCCCAGAAGAAAATCTTTGGGAACCACTGGCCTATAGGAAGACGTTACTTGGATATAACCTAACAGAATATCTTCAGAACGGCTCCAAATGACACAAACTCATATGGGTGAGTAGAACATGATGTAATAACGTAAAATCAAGGGCCCAATGTAAAAAAAAGTGTTTCTCTTTAACACACTTTACTAAAGATTGATTTAGAGCATGTACAGGAAGGGGCACAGAGTGCAAGCCAACCAGATGTGCAGGAAGAGAGCTAAAGGTAGTGGATCAGAGAGAAATAAGTGCTCATGGTGTGCTCTAGCATTATTTTAAAATAAGGCATCATAGGAATGCTTCGCTGTGGGTGGGACTCATCCACTAATATAATACATAAAGGAAACACTTTAAATGAGCACAAGTGGCACGTTCTACCACTTAAACCACCTGAGTTCAACTGTGTAACTACAGTGTTAAATTCAATAGATATGTGATTTACCTTGGCTTTTCAACCTAAACTTCTTGATTCAAATCCTGACCATTACTGTATACTGTACTGTATAGTAATCAGACACCAAGCAATTAAAAAATAAAGCCCAGTTGATATGTCTAGAACAGGTAGTGAAACAGACAGGGCTCAAAGAACATTACAATATATTTGCTAAAGGAGTAGCCAAACAAGTCTTGGTACTCCAAGGCATACAGGTGCTGGTCATAAAATTAGAATATCATGAAAAAGTAGATTG
>JAGKQL010003862.1:0-17705 GCA_018398635.1 Cyprinodon brontotheroides | reverse complement strand
TAGTTTGGGTCTGAATTTTGGTGATTTGGGCCTGTGTTTTGGTGGTTAAGGTCTGAATTTTGGTGGTGTGGGCAATTTTTTTAACCTAGTGTTTAGCCCAGCATTGGGTCTGGTTTTGGGTCTGGTTTTTTGGCGGGTTGGGGCCTGGTTCTTACCCAGTGTCTGGCTCAGCTTTGGATCTTGTTTTTGGTGGTTTTGGTGCTCTCACTCACTGGCTCTTACAGCCTGGTCCAGCCTTTAAAACGTTTGCCTATAGCTTTCATTAAGAGAACTAAATCATACTGGTTTGGGTCTGGTTTTTTGTGACCTGGTTTTTACCCAGAGTTTAGCCCTGCTGTGGGGCTGCTTTTGGATCTGTCTTTAGTCATGCCTCATCAGGGCAGGGCACAATCCGCTCGATCTAGTCCACAAATAGGTGGAGTGAGAGGTCTTCTCACTCACTGGCTCTTACAGACTGGTCCAGGCTTTAAAACTTCTGCTCATAGCTTTCATGAAGATAATTAAATCATACTGGTTTAGGTCTGGAGTTGATGAATTTCCTGCTGTTAAGTTGAGCAGCTGGTCATATACTCTTTTTCTGATCTGAAGTTCTTCTGGGTCACAATAACTATATCCTTATCTGCAGACATGAGGGGCCTAGGTTGGCTCCTCCCTCTGTCAACGAGCTGCTTGGTTGTCTGGGAAGTTCTGGGAATGGTCTTCTTCCTGTAGTGCATAAACATGCTAATCTCTCTAATGGATTCAATTAGAAACAGTTTCATTTTGTTTTTGATAAAAACAGTAACATCCTGTTTTACAGTAACTCCTTTCTCAGAGGCAGCGTGATGTCACTGGTGTTCCTGAAATGAGCCATGATGGCCGCTCATAGCAGGATGCGCTTTTTTAGATTCTGTTTGGGATCCGGTTCGGCCCAAATCGTCCAGATGAAGATGAACATGAACCAGATATCGAGGCTCTCTCTGCTGAGGCCTGAGCTCGTATTTCAGTGACCAGGTGATTATTATAAAAACTAGCTAGTGGAACTGAAGCATGTCAAATAGCTTCTTTAGTTGGACCCAAGCAAAGAAAGCTGATGGCAGAGTAACCGATGGCTTTCTGCATTCACCATGGAAGCCCTGTGGACGTCTAACACCGCTCAGATAGAAAGCAGTCTCCCAGTAGGGAGCAGTTCTCCTTACTGGGAGACTGCTCTCCCAGTAGGTGATGGGAGGGGGGCTCCAGTAGGCGGGGGAGCAGGAGGAACCGCGGATGGTTGCTTCTGCAGCATTTCCTCTGTGCAGCTTGTAAACTCCTGGAGTCTGGTTGTTCAGTCATTCCACCTGGTGTTCTGCTGGTCTGGAGGTTCTGGCCCAGTTAGCTCTCTCTGATGTCCCAGTAGTTTTTCTCAAGGCGCCTCCACAATCAGCAGGATCCTGAAATGGTCTGCATTCATTCCCACCCGTGTCTCCGGCTGCATGCAAAGCCTCCGTCTCATCAGAGGAGACCTTAACTACAAGCTGTGGGTCAACATTTGTCTTTTTGTCAATTTGGATTTTGGTCGAATCTCTCCAGATTTCCTTCTTTTAAAAAAATTGATCCTTTTTAACCATTAATCTCAAAGTCACCTACAGGCAAATATTTCATGGAATTATTCCCTTAGCACTAAGATTATACATTTTTTACAACCCTGAAGAAAAACACTCGCCTTCAAAGGGAAGCTGACCATTTCATCTTTTCTGTGGTGCCGATTTACCTCTAAATCCCACATCCTCTACCTCTGCTCACATACGTCCTGCTGAGTCATGTAAATCAGTGAAAGCTGTCCCACATCAACAGGTCACTGTCACCGTACGTCTTCTCCGTCCTAAAATATAGAGCCCAGCTGTTTTTTACTCCGTTCCGCGGAGTACAATATGGTAAAGATTAGGGCTGCAACTAACGATTATTTTACTAATCGAATTTTTTGATTAATCGATTGATAATCGGACAGCAAAAGGTTTTTTTTAAAGATATTTTACTTTATGAAATTAAATCAGGTGAAACTAAAACCTTTCCAATTGAGGAGTTCTGGATGGAGCAGATTGACAGAAAAAGTTCTTTTTATCATAAATGCGAAATTTGTATATTTCTTTTTGCAATTTTGGTATAATTACTGTCCTGGTGGGTCGCTCTGTCAGCTAAAGGCATGTTTTAGAGTCTCTATATTCCAGTTAATGGATTACTGAATTAGTTGATGATTATTTCAATCGATTAATCCCATTAACTGTTTTAGCCCTAGTAACGATAGCATTTAAGAATGCAGTTTGATTGGATGCAAACTATTGGTACTTCAGCATATCAGGAAGCAGACTGGTAATTTCCATTAAAAATATTTATCATACGCTGAGAGGCTTAAAAGTTTAATCCAGTCCAGTAGCACAAACGTCCAAGAGCACATCTCACATCTTCAAAAGAAACTTCATATTGCAGGCTTGGATGGAGAGATGCTGAGTTTGGATGTAGAGAACAAACCAATTTTATATCCTTATTACAAAGATCCACAATAGACATCAGCACCGCTCGCGACCTCACTCTGGATAAAGCGTGTCAGATAATGGATGGATAATTTATCATTATCTAGAGCCTATTAATAACAGGAGGCTAAATGCAGCTCTAGACGAGCCGGGCGTGCGGTGATGTCATCAGTACGCTTCTGTTCCAATTGACCCAGATTTATCCGGCGTGCTCCCGTTCTCCCCGAGTCCAGACTTTCCTGTGTTCTTCTTAAGAACATACTTGGCGAGGACACGAGTCCGTACTCCCGTTCTAGTGAATTGAGAAAAGGCCCGGGTCCCGTCCCCTATCAGCAGAGACTCCCACCTTTCCTCTCCTCAGGCCACCACCTGATGTGATGTCTGGTGAATAAGAAATCCTGCTAGAAATGGTGATTCTGTTGGAATGAGACTACCAGTAGCAGGGTTCAGTTTCTTCTCCAAGAAACTGGAAGAAAGTCCTGCTACCTAGTGTTGAGCTAATGCAAATTTTTGGCACCGGTACCCGATACCATCTGTTTGACATGTTGTGTGTATCTATGAAGAACTGCATACTACTTGGATGTAAAATAACTGCCATCATGGCTTTGTCAAGCTGCTGCCTACCTTTGAGAAGCAGGAAAAAGACTAAAACAAAGTGAATCCAGTAGAACTTTTTATTGCCTACCTGGAATGGGTGACAATAGTTGAAGAAACTTTTAGCTCTCAATATGGTATTGGTGTCCTATTGGTTGGTACTCACCGATACCAGCCTTTTAGTGCTGGATCGGGTCCTGCCCTATACTGGTATCAGTGCAACACTACTGCTAATAGATCATATTTTGAGAGCTGGGATTGTTCCATTGTAAGGTCGACTCACTGTTTCCACTTTTATGAGAATAAACACAGAGACACAAATTAAGAATTTAAATAATAGAGGAAAAACCCCTGAGAAAACCCATCAGGGAGTTACATATTTAATACAGCAGTGATTAAATGATTAACAAAAGAATTTACTAATAGTTTTTAAATAATAGGAAAACTTTTTCTTGTGTACTCAGATTCCACCAGTTGGTTTTCTTTTTTTTCTTCTGCCAGGGCTTTTTCCACATTGGATGCCTACATAATAAAACATGGAAAAATCCTGGAAAAAAGATGTAATCTGGAAGAAATGATCTATCAGGTCAGGGTCGGTTTGATTCATCTTTGCAGAAATCGCTGGTAGCTCCACAGATCTGACCTCAGACTGTGAAACGAAGCACAACGACTTTGAGCTGACAGCATCTTGGTGACGGAGCTGAATGAAACCTCCATCTTCTTCACGCCATGACGTCGATGGGTTGATGGATGTGCTGCCAGAGGAAGCACTGATCTACCTGGATCTAAACCGTCTCTGTTTCAGTCAAACCCAGAGCTTTCAGAAAGCGATGCACAGTAAACCTCGTGGACCTGCTGGCTCATCATGTCTCCTCTGTGGACTTATTGTTCTGTTGTCAGCGGAGCTTTAGCTCGTGGCGGTCCGATCGGCCCTCCATCCACAAACTCAACAATGTGGGCTAATCCAGCAGGCCGAGCGGCCTGCTCCCCCTCGTCTCTCCAAATAGAGAATCATTACTACCAGCAGGTTATTATCCAGCTAGCTGCCTCCATATGCTTCCAGATCTTCTCAGTCCTTCATCACCAAATTACCAATCATTAAATGAACCTTAGTTTGGTTGTTGATCTGTAAAGTTATGGTTGTACAGTGATAGCACTCAGAAGGACAGTAGAGGGACGGCTGGTTGTAAAGTGGCGCTGTGTGGAGATGGGATCCCTAATGAGGATTAAGGAAAAGCCTTGGCTTCAGTTGAAGCTTTTGCATGGAGCGTCTCTGGTGCCATCTGTGCAAAGACAGCCAGGAGCTAATTCAGCCGCTAAATCCGTCCTGATTTCACAAAGATTTGGTGGCTGTGGTTTGTCTTCAGCGACGGCGCTTGGCTCTGCGCCCTGAAGCGTTTCAGAAAGAACTCGCCCCGTACCCCTCAGAGCCGACGCCATAGAGCTCCCCGATTCATTTGGACACGCAGCATGTGTAGCATGTCAGATTCTCCGCATTGCAGAGACACAGCGCCAGAAGAAGCCTTCTCAGATTCTTCCCTCAGAATGTGGATGTGTTGTGACAGAGGCTTCATGCCGCGGCTGACCCACGTCATAAAGCGCTCGGGTTGATGGGAAGAGCCACGGCCTACCTGGGAGGCATGCTGGGGGTCTTCCTGTGACAGCCCCTATAAATAGCACCCATCCATTATCACTATATGTCTTAGCAGCTCATACATGCAGAAATACCGTCTCACTTCATGTGACACAATCATCTGCTTCAGATCGTCTCATTTCCACAAGTTTTGACTCCACAGATTTAGAAAGTTCAGTTTTCGCTCCCTAAAACCGAGCGGCGGCTAAAGGAAGAAGCTCAGAGAGAAACGCAGACCGGAAGAAGCTCTTATTTTACCACTAAGACGACTGACTGGATACCAGCTACAGGAGCTTCCATCTTTATTTTCATCTGTTAATGCGGTCAGTGATCCATCAGTGGATCAAAGCAAAAACAATCCAACTGCTTTTCTTTGCCTTGAAAACACGATTATTTCAAGTCAGGGTTGGAAGTTTCTTCAGGATGACGTTTCTTTTTCCAGGATTTTTCGCGGGGGGCTCAGAAGAAATGAAAGAAAAACAAAACCAGCTTTAATGACCCCCCTTTTAGAGACATAGACAGTTATGAGGTCTAAAGGGGGGGACCCGTTCATCCGTTTCTATTTGCATGTTTTCTAAACTAAAACCAGGCTTTGTTGGGCTGCTGGATAAAACCTGAACTAAACGCTATTTCTGACATTTTGAATTGAAAAAGTTTCATGGATGGAAGAGAAACATCTTCAAACTTGGAAACAAAGTCCAGTAGATTGATTTTAACTTTTTTGGAAAGCCAGCTGGTGGAATCTGAGTAAACAAAGTGTTTTCCTACATTTAAAGAATATTAGTAAATTCTTTAGTAAATTATTGAACCACTTCTCTATTAAACATGTAATTACCTGATAGGTTTTCTCTGGAGTTTTTTTCCCCATTATATAAATTCTTAATTTGTGTCACTGTGTTTATTCTCCTCATAGAAACAGAGAGTCGACGTTTCAATGGAACAATCCCAGTTCTCCATAATCTGATCTATTAGCAGGAAATTCTTCCAGTTTCTTGCAGAAGAAACTCAGCCCTGATTTAAGTTTACCATTATTACAACCAATCACCTTTAAAGGATGAAGGGCCCCTGTTGTCCAGAGCAACAGGGGCCCTTTGGAGCGTTTAGACTGAAGGCTGGTTTATAGTCAGAAACCAGGTTGTCTGCGTGTGCGTCGCAGTTAACGCAGATAATCAATCAATGGATCATTATTTATACCTAAAACTAATATGTTTGCGGTGATTTAATGATTTTAGTGTTAATCAGTAACACAATAAAAAACAATAATTTTCATGCAATCACTGAGTCTGGGAGCGGCCATTTTTGCCCAAATATAGTAACCCCTCCCTCCTGCCATCTTCCAGCAGTGACGTCACGGTGCGGTAAGCCTAACGCCATTCTCCCCGCTTTACAAGCTAAATCAATGGGAACTACTAGACACTCAAACAAGATGTTCTCAAACAACGATTGCTCTTCTTCTTCTTCCTCTCAAAGGAAAAACCAAAAGCATGGCGGGGGTGCAATGAGTGGCTACAGACCGTAGTAGCCACGTTTGCTCAGCAATGTCTTTTTTCAAAAACGTCGCCTTTCTTTTTAGGGCTTTCAGCACAAAATTCCCCAAATAGCCAATGCAGCACGTTTCACTCTAGTGAGCTTCATGTTCCTCTTCTACTGGTTTGGCTTCCAGATAGACGAGTCAGAGTAGCGCCATCTCACTGCGCAGCTGAGTCCCACCTGGTTTTTAGACGTACAGTGTGAGCAGGTAGATCGCATCAGAGCGTCAGGCTGAACATGCATCATGAGCTGTGACCTCGCACGGTACGATGTAACCCTGCGGTTTCCGTAGCTGCGTGCAACGATTGAAAAAGTCGTACAGTGTTCGCCCAGCTTGAGGCAGGAGGCTGTAGGGATGAGTCCACAGCTCGTTGGATAATGAGAAAACGAGGCTCCAGCAGATTTAGCGTCTTAATGAAACTAATGAGACCGTAGATCAGCTTCTTCTGCCTGGTTTCCACCTGCAGCTTTCTGATCAGATCATAGATCTTCTACGGACCTATTCAGTGAAAATCCTGGTCAAAGAGGAGGAGGAGGAGGAGGAGGAAGGGTCACAGTGTTTCAGAGGAGGCTGAATTACACTGCATTGCAAATATAACTCGGCGGCGGATCATGTTTTCCATGAAGATCTCTGTGCTGGATTTCTCCCTCAGATTTAGGTCTCTGTCTTTTTGTCTGTGAGTTTAAGGCTCATGGTTGATTTAAGTCCGACACACTGTCACTATTGTTCTGTTTAATTAAGCCTGCATTGAGTCTGGGAGCCTGAGTGGGTCTGCATCGGCATGCCGGGCCGCTGAGGCCATGAGGAGAGCCAGTTCCTCACCAAATAACTGGACTATTTTTACGCAACAACAATCTGATGATCTGAGAGCCCAGATGCTTCACATGGTTTAACGAAGGTCTGATGTCATCCATGAGTCGATGGTTTCAGCAGCGGGAGCCATGACGGTCGGTTTGCCTCTGCTCCGGTCGATGATTCCTCCTTTTTTAGACGCTTTAATGACGGAGAGTTACAAACATTCTGAGTTAAATTGATGAAAGCAGAGGAAGGTGGGAAAGTGTTCTGGTCCTGTGAGCCGGTCACACTTTGCTCCGGGTTAAAGGCAGAGATGCTGACTCAAAGCGACAGGTTCCCAGGCATTCAGTGACACCATCCAGCCCTCGTCAGCCCGGGCCGAGTGTTTGACCTCGCTGGATCAGAGGCCGCAACGGCGGCGCGGCCCGCGGCTGGCTCCCAGATAACGGCCTGCAGACGCCTGCTATTCAAATGCTGAATAAACACACAGAGAGCTGCTGCTGCCAAAGCAAACTATGTTTGATCACCTGGATGAGATGTGAGGCGTCAGGATCAGGGTTCAGTTTCTACCAGAATAAAACCTGCTTCTTCTGGACAACTGGAAGAAAGTCTTGCTAATAGATCAGATTATGGAGAACTGGGATCGTTCCATTGAAGTCAACTCACTACATCCACCGTGATACAGAAACCTTAATGAGAATAAACACCGTGACACAAATGAAGAATTAGATCATTTATTATGTGAATGTTTTAAATGAAACCTGTTAATCCAGCTTTTTATATTTTCCAGATTTCCTAGATTGTATTTTGTTAATATTGTTTCATAGATTAAATAAATTTTCATTAGTTCTATGTCCAATTTCTGGGTTTTATACTTCAGGTCATTTTTTTGTGTTAGTTAAGAGAAGAGTAAAGTAATAAAACTAAAGAGAAATGTCTTTTGGTTTTAAACAAAATTATTCCAGCTGACTTTAACTGACTTATTAAACAATAAATTATACAAATAAGTTATAAAAAATTGATTAGCAGGAATCAGAATATATTTATATATAGAGTAAATTTTAGCAAGCTTTATAAACAAACGATAGAGTTAATTTTTACCTGTTTATTTAAGTTTTTATTCATTTCATTTAACAAAATGTTTACTGTTTCATTCGTTTTAACTATAATAAGCTGTTTTACTCTTTGCCAAAAATTCAAAAAATCTGTTTTTTTAACACAAATTCAGTTAAAGACTTTTGACTTCTTCTCTAAATCAAGTCGACAAATCAGTTTCCTCTGCTTTTCTTCTGATTTTAGCCCAACATCAGTTTGATTAGTTTTTATCCTTTTCATTTCAGTTAAACAGCCCTGAACTCAACCTGCTGCTGTGAAGCAGGATTCTCCACCATCAACAGAATCAACAATAAATCTGGATCCAGGCTCAGAATGAGCTCCTTGATATGTGCTTGAGAATGGCTTAGTCTCCGGTTAAACCCAGGTTTAAGGCCTTGCAGGGCAGCCGCCCACTGCCAACATTAAGACAGAAACAAGAAAAGAAAAATGAACAAACGCTTCTCAGTTCAGGTGAATCAATTGTATATTTCCCAAACTGAAGGATTGTTGTTCTCTACTTCAAAAACATTAGATTAGATTTAAGAATGGAAAATTTTTTTTTTTTATAGTTTTTTTTTTTTATTTAAAAAGTCAATGTATAACATGGATGCATAAACACTTCATTTTTATTTCAGCTGCTAAATTTCTGCTTCTAAAAGTAACAGATTATACTAAAAATGTTCGCGATCGCTACTGTTGATGATTTTCATTCTAACCCCGCTGATTTTAAAAATAAAGCACTCAGTGGTGAAATACTTTTAAAATCAACGGTGTTTCTAGGAATCCAGAATTATTCCTTATTAAATTTATAACATTCAAAGAAATGTGATATTTTGATGCCAAAATTAATTTGTAACAATAAGAAAGAAGATGCCACTTGTCCTAAAATATTAAGAAAGTGCTTCTATGAGAAATTAATGAAAAACCCTCAAGAGTGTTTTTATAAGCTAACCTTAAAGTATAGAATGCCGATACAAGGCACTTATATTTTTCCTTTTAGTTACTTAGCTTTTACCTTTTTCTTAACTTATCTCTGTTTAACTTAATGAACAGTAGGTGCTAAATCACTGAAGGCTGATAAATATAAACGGGAAGCGGCGTGTCGGGTCAGAGTCTTTCCTGCTGAACGCTGGTCGGTTTTGTTTCGTTTACAACCAGACAGAAGAAGTAAAAACCTTTACGTGCCGTGGCTCTATTTCTGTAAAGCCCTTCATGGAGATGAAAACCAGCTCCAATTTCTCCTCTGATGGATTCGAGCGTGAAAATGTGAGCGTGTTCCCTTCCACCACCATGTTGACTGCTTGTTACAGATTTCAGAAGCTTAATCGAACTCAGAGATCAGCCTGCTGACAGGGAGGCCTCTCAGTTTACGCCCCGCCTCCTCCTGGCTTGCCTCAGCCATCGCTGCTGACATCTTTTCCACCGCCATTATTTACATGAACACAGGAGCGGCTGGCTGGTTAGAGGAATCCCTTGAGAACCAAGTTCTCGCCGACTGCCGTTCCAGACCTCGGACCGAGGGAACGGCCTGACTCCGCGGCCAGAATGTGATTCATTTATATGAAGGTTTAATATAGCTGCATATTTAGAATTCACCGGAGGTTTCCAGGCTCTGGAGAGGAACGCTGCTCTGATTCATGGTGGCATTGGCTAGCAGCTGAAGGAACATCTGACACTGTTGTTGCTCTCATTAGCCATATATGCCGGGTTTAACCCCTGACCCACCTGCACACATTCTCTTATGAAGGTTGTGCATTTTTATTTCCGTCTGGATGTGTGGCCGTCCTTACATGATCAACAGACGCCGTTTGATGAGAGAAGCCAGATGTTTTATGTTCTGCTTGTTTCTCAATAGTTTCTGTTCTCCAGCCTCATTAGTGACTCAGAACCGGCTTTTAAATCCATTTTCCTCCATGCCAGAGGACAGCTTTCCTCACAGAGACACAAAACCCCGCATGTCTGAAATGTTTGAGGCGCCTGTCATCAAGCTGAACTCGTGAAGCATGAAGGGATCAGATACCCTTTTATTTCATGTCTCTGATCATAAATGATCAGCGTGTCGTTTATTTAAATCAGTGTTTTAGATCCATGTGGTCCCGCTGAACATCCTGCCGGGGTGACCCCAGCCGTGACGATCCCACCCGGGGTCGTTCCAGTGCCAGCTCAGCGCTTCGAAGCCTTCCTCCGGCCATGGGATCGCCACGAACAAGTTGGACCGTTTTCTGTGAAGGAGCCGCTCTGGGCCAGTTAGTCAGGTTCTCCCTCAGCCACCGCAGCAGGTGGGAGCTGCCTGTCATCCCTGTTAGGATGCTTTCTATAGAGAGTTTCCCTTGTTTCTATGGGAAACCGGAGCATCTCGCTGTGTTTCAGGAGAGAAGCTCATGGACAGGAAACACTTTGCCTCCGCTGACCATATCCTTCAGGAGGTTAACGGTAACCTTCACGGTTGTTGCACGAAGCACCATGCAACATGGTGGGAGGCGCTCTATCGGGGCCAGGAGGCGTACCAGTTTGATCCGTTTGATCCTCCCTACCCACAGGCAGGACCTTCAATAAATATCTCTGATAAACGGTCAATAAGAACTCTATCGGTTGTGACCCAGTGACACAAATTAACTCCAAATCATAGCTCTAGACCAGACAGACGCAGACACACTGACCCATTTGATGCTATTTTCTTTCTTTTTTCGCCAATCTTTAGGTTTTCCTTCCTGACAGACACCAAACTGATGTAAAATAATAACCCTGACAGACGATGCAGACCGCTTTTTCATCCACCTTTTTTAGAATGAAAAGAACATTTCTTTTCATTTCCCATGAAATGAAATCAGTGATCATCAGTCAGAAAGTGGACTTCCTGACCTAGCTCGTCCCCTGGTGATGTCACATCCCTGCATAACCACAGCAAACATCAGATGCAGTAATCCCGACCTGGAGGAGGGCTCTTCACACATGCAGTTTTAGACACATAAGCAGGATTTCATTAAATGTGCAAAATTGGTGAAATAATCCCTGATGTGATCTGTTGATTTAGGGTGAGTCGCCCTTTTAATGATTTTAATCACACTCATCTACTAAGGCCGTTTCTCCCCTTTTCACAAGAATGCAAGTATGGGCTCGCGGTCCACCAAGTCCGTTCTGACTAGAACCCAGGAAAAGTCTGGACTATATGAGTACGGGGAGCACGCTAAGAATAAATCTGGGTCAACTGAACAGAAGCGTAGTGATGACATCACCACATTCAAAGCTAGTCTGGTGCTGCATTTCACCTCCTGTTATTAAGAGTTTCTGGTAGGATAATAATACAAATTATGACTTTTTCTTCAGTGGAGGAATACAATGAACACAGTCAGATAAACACAACTCAAAGGAACGCTAGGCCCTGGTAACTGCAGACGGGCTAACGTTAGGCCCTGGAATCAGAGACGGGCTAACGTTAGCCCTGGTTGCAGACGGGCTAACGTTAGCCCTGGTTGCTGCAGACGGGCTAACGTAAGTAGCCCTGGTGCTGCAGACGGGTTAACGCGAAGGCCCCGCTGCAGACGGGCTAACGCTAGTCCTGGCTGCAGAGACGCGGGCTAACGCTAGCCAGTTGCAGACGGGCTAACGTTAGCCCTGGCTGCTGCAGCATCTTGGGTCAACGCTAGCCCTGGCTGCTGCAGCATTGCCAATGCCAGCCCTGGCCACTGCAGACGGCTAACGCTAGCCCTAGCTAACCTCAGAGCTCTACAGGCTTGGCGCTGACTTTCTCATCATCATTTAAATTACACATTAAATTGACCATAAAAGGAAGCTTTAAAGTATAATGCTCTCAAATGATCTTAAAATTTACTTTTATTTAACAATCCACAACAGAAAAGAGAATTTAATACTCTGAGCTCGTGAGCGCTAATTCCGTAAGCTGCTGCTGCCGCAGTGCATGCTGGGAAAGCTGTCAGTCTGAGAACGGACAAGTCTGCTCTGATGCATGCTGGGTAATAGGGAGGGGCTTTAGAACAACATGCGGGACTTTGTCCGGATTCTTCAGTCTGCTGTTCTGGTGGGATTTGGAACAGTGCTAGGGGCTGAGGATGATGATCACGAAAGCACACGAGGACGCACAAGTACACATAGTGAGAAACCAAATGTCAGTGTCATGCAGGGACTGGCTTCAGACTCACCAAGCACAGCGATTCCTAAAAGTAAACGTTAAAGGTCCTGCTGACCTGTTAGAAGCAGTAGCTCCCCTGCTGGGACTGATGGTACATCAGTGAGTTTATAAAGGAGAACTCTCACAGTGGGAAGTTTTAATGGATTGAACTGGAAGTATTGGGAAAGGGAGGTTATGCTAACACGCTGTTGCTGGTGAGACGGACCCTCCTCATCCTTTCCAACATCCGCCCTCTGATCACTTTTCAGTTTAAAAAAGGAGCTAAAAGCAACTAATCGTTTGTCAGTCATGTCAACCAATCGCTTGTTAGATGTGATCTTCCCCTGCAGACTGGCTGAGATGGATGTGAAGGTCGTAGAACCTCTGAAACAGAACCGCCGATCAAAAAGCCTTCTGGAAGTTAGAAACGCGCTTAATTATTCACGTTTGCCTGATTCAGTTTTTTTTTATGAAGATTGACTCTTTTTTAAGCAGCTGAATAATTTCATTTGAAAGGGTAAGAAGCAAAATGTTTCACTAGTTTGTCTCAAACCTTCTATGGAACTTTTGCATTGTTTACCACTAGGTTTAGTATATCTACGCTTGATGATCGGCCGTCCGCAGGTTATAAAACATGGATATGATTATATTTGGTTTTCGCAGAGATGCAGGTTGAATAATAAAGCAGAGATCCCAGAGGAGTCTTCTCAGCCAGTCTCCCACAGCGGCTCAGGCTTGCTGGGATGGAAACGGGAAAACCAGGAGAGCTGAATATGAATCAGGGATATGTAGGCCATGTTGTCCAGGTAACGGGAGCGCCGAGCATCTTCTGGTCCTGAGGCTGATGCCCCGGTTCGCCCGGGCAGCCAGCAGAGCAGCCGCTGGTTCACCAATGACCGGTGGGGAGCAGGAAGGGATGGACAGAAATCATAGAGCTATGGGAACAGATTGGGTTTACCCATATATGTCTGAACCAGCTCAGTGTGACACCCAGAATATAAGGATGATTTATGAAGTAGAAAGGGGTCCTGATTGAGCCTGCTGGACAGGAAGTGACACGATTGAAGTTCCTCCATCAGCGCGGATGCCGTAGCTTCACTGAGCCGCTCTATTTCTGATGCCAATGTTTCTTGGTTTTTGAGTAGCCGCCTCGACGACAACACCAAACACGGAGCTGCTCGACAGCAGCAGCTTCCAGAACCGCCTCTCGCTATTATTCAGGGATGTAAAAGCCAGAGTGGGTTATGAAGGCATTACACCAAGATTACAGGAGGATAGTCTGAGCCAGAGAGAGAGCAAGGAAGATTAGAATAAAACCTGGATGCAGATTTACAGATTAAAAAAACTCACATCTGTAGCATCCAAGAAAGAGAAGCTGCATGTAGGGTCAGCGAAGCACCCGCTGATTCTCCACGCAGCCATCCATCGGGCAGCGGGACCAGCAGTCCTCCTGCTGAGAGCCACAGGATGCACTGGTTCTACTGGGTCAGCCCCATAAACAGGAACCTGCAATCAATCTGATGACCAGCAGTATCTATGACTGAAGATGGATGATTATAGAAATGCAGCTGGTTAATAAATAATCAGACGCTCTAAATGAACCGTCCTGTGAGCGACGGCAGGATCGTTGTGTCTTTAAAGCAGATCCCAAACAGAGACCTTCTAATCGGGGCAGTTTGCCATCAGCCAGGCTGGCTTAATGGGATTTCCTGGACAGCTGTTCCCAAGACGGCTTTTTCATCTCCAGCTTACTAAGCTTTAATAATCTGCTTTAATAAACGACCAGATGAAGGAGGAGAACCTCCAGTAGTTCAGCAGGACCACCAGAGAGGAGCTCATAGATCGACCAGCAAGCATCTCCTACAGAGACGGGCTGAGCTAGGAGAGGAGTCTGAGCAGGAAGTCGGGCTCTGGGCGTCTGGAGGCGAGAGAAAGACATGGCGGCGGCAGAATCAGCCGTTTGAGGGGAACGTTTGCGGCGTTACTGATGTTTGTCTGCAGTTTAAGCCAAAAACCAGACCAGAAAAAGCCTGAAATCTGTTTTATCAAGTTTTTCTGATGCGACGATTTAAAGACGTGGAAACGTCTTCTGACCATAAATCAGAGGCGTAGCCAGAACCTTTAATAAGGGTGTGCAGGCAATAACCAATGATCACTGAGGGCAGAAAGCAGATAGGCTCCAGAACCTCTGGATCCATCTACACTGTTCCAACAGGAACCAGAACAACATCCATGTTTTCTAAATAAAGACTAACTTTACTTTCCTTCAGCCTTTGCTAACAAACAGACGCAAATGTTTAAACATCCATGCTGTCTAAATTAAAGGATAAATTCTTTCAACTTTTAGTTCTAGGGCGAACATCTTATTCATCGTCTTTACTTACCTTCTTTTATCAATAATTGCTCTGCATGAAATTAATATTTACTAATATCTACATATGAATTGATTACTTATTATTAAAATAGTTATTTATCTCTGATTTCACTGAAGACTCCAGAGATGCAGACACATAATTTTTCTCTTTCCCACATTAGACAAAGTCTAGTTCTGAAGAAAAGAGCAGAATTCTGTATTTATCATCTTAGTATATTGATGAGCATAATTAACCAAAGGGGTTTTTGTTGTCAAGTAATTGTTAATATATGAAGAATTAAAATGTTAGTATAAGTGCTGAGAACATTACTGCTGTCACCATCGGTATTATAGCTGATAAGGTTTCGTATTAGTATCAATCCTAGGATCTACATCTTGTGGCCACAGGGGTGGCCAACGATTGGCCAAGGGTGGCCATGGCCACCCCTGGCCCCCCATAAGGCTCCGCCCCTGTCGTAAAGTTCATGGCCTCCTTATCAACCTTGTTAATGATCCAGCAGATGGGGGTGGGGGATATTAAATCCTCAGTAGGTCAAGAATCAGTAGTACTCTGAGCTCCAGTCTGGTTCCCAGCCACTGGTTTAACTGGGACCAGCTGTGAACTGTTCAGTGTTTCTGTCAGCAGAGACTCAGCTGATAACTTTGCTTCCCTGTCAGCCTGAGGCGGTTGGTCTCACAGCAGCAGGTCCTCCTTCCTTATTCATATAAGGCTCTTCCTCCGCCCTCCTCTTCCTATGGCTTCACCTCCACCAATTAGGAGAGCAGCCTCCAGGAAAAGAACTACAGAAAAACGAAGCTCCCCAAATGAAGCTCTCTGTTAAAAAGCATTGGCCTAGTGGTTAGAGCAGAGCGCTGTGCTCTGAGAAGGTTGAAAGTAGCCGGTTCAATCCCCACAGCCTCCACTCTGGGTCCCTGAGTAAGACCCTTAACCCCACACTGCTCACCGGGCGCCACACGATGGCAGCCCACTGCTCCCCAAGGGGAGGGGTTGAATTCAGAGGTGGATTTCTCCAATGTGAGATCAATAAAGTTCAATCAAAACATCTGAAGGTGTTAGCATTAGCATTAGCACACAGAGAACAGGGAGGGAGTCATGGATTTATCTTAAACCATACGACTTTCCCATCAGTTCGTGTTGCATCGGCCAATCAGGGCCTGGATGTAGGCTGGAGCAGCACAGCGGAGAGGAAGGAGAGCGGGAGCCATGAGGTCTGGATGCTTTTTAACTGTTCAGTCAAAACAGGACCGTCCTCGTCTTTCCTCCGCCTTCCAGGCGGTCCGTCCCCGGAGCAGGATCAGCATCCTGGACAGCTCCTGGAGGCGGGAGCATCTCTGGTGGCGCCGGTGTTCGACTCTCCACATTAAACCCAGCTCCGCCATGAGGAGCTGCACAGATAGCAGGCTAGCAGCGCACTGATGACCTGCGACCTGCTGGTGGTCCTCAGCAGCCAATGAGAGCAAAGAACTGGCCTTGCAGCAGGATAGATATTCATGAAAATGTTGAAAACCATGAACCACATCAGACTAAAGTGGGCATCTGACGAATTAACCCCCCAGTGCTGGTGCAGTGACGCCTTGGCTGGAAGCTAGCCTTCTATCTTGTTCTGATCTGTAGGAAGCTGAGCTAATCAGCTCAGGCTGTCTGCTGAGGTCACTTTATCCTGGTTGAGCTGCTGCCTTTGAAACGCCTCCAAGTTGATCTAAATGTTGACGTCTAACTGGACGGCCTCCCGTATGCCTGATCGGCCTGATGCTCCTATCTCCGCTGCTCCTCCATGTTAGACAGACTTCCACTCCTTCCATCTCAGAGCTCATTTCTTCTCCCCGGGTTTCATTCAGTGAAAGACTTTTCTTCTATTTTAGATATTGTTTGTTTTGTTTTTCAGTTTGTGCAACAATTTGGTGAAACGCAGTTATTGTAAAAATGTTTTAAAAAGACAACAAACCTACTGTGAGTTCTACACTGCAAAAAACAAGAAATCTAAATAAGTAATTTTTCTTCTTGAATTTGAGGAAGTAAGTGAGACACTTTGCCAGACAATTTACGTTTAAAATAAGAAAAAACTATTGCATTGTCTTATTTGAAATGCATATTATCTAATGACCTTATTTTAACAGTAAAAATACTAATTCCATTGGCAAATCTACCTGCCCAATTTGAGGCTAAATAAACTTGATTTAAGAAGTCTTAGATCGTTTTTGCAGTGTGTTACTCAGGTCCATCTGAACTGCTGAGTTTATCAAACCACGGGCGGCTCTGAGAGCAGCATGCTGATGATGATGATGATGAGGAGGAAGTTCAGTAGAAACTGGCTGAATGCTGCAGCCCATCCAGCGCTGATGAGCTTCTCTGCTTCACACTCATGCAGAAATGATTTGCATGAATTAGTTTCAGACCAGAGGCTGTCAGGATGATTCACCAGAGCCCCCACCCCCCATACCCCCTGTCCCATTACGTCTTCCTGGGGTGTTTTGGTATTAGTCCTGCATGGGCAGTAGCATCAGGCCCACAGAAGTGGGGGGGTCTGCCACATGCCTCCCTGCACAATTATTCAGTGTGCATAGAAACAACAGCCCCTCCCCCACCCATGCTGGACGCCAGCAGAGCAAACAGAAACACTTCTGATTGTTCCACAGATGTAGACTTCCATGATGTTTGCGCCGTGCATGATTGAAGCGTGGAAGCAGAGGATGTGGAACATCAGATCCTCATCATCACTTTGATCTTTTCTTTCAGGTTTGCTTAGCGTGTCAGCAGTGGTGTTAAAGACCGACAACCATTCCCCGTCCACTGATGAATTTAACAGTAAGTTCAGACACGATGAAAACTGGAAAGCAGCTTCCTCTCCTGACCGGCTGCTTCTTTTCCTTCGCAGAGGTGGAGCTATCATGTTTGATCGAGACCATCTCCACAGCGAACCCCCGGATCGAATGGAAGAAGTTTACAGACGGGAAACCGAGCTACGTTTACTTCGACAAGAGGATCTCAGGTAAGCTGTCCTGAACCTCTGCTCCGCTGCTTCTGTCTGAACCTCTGCTCCGCTGCTTCTGTCTGAACCTCT
>JAGKQL010003861.1:0-17653 GCA_018398635.1 Cyprinodon brontotheroides | reverse complement strand
GAGTAAAGAAGTTTAATCAGTACTTCCACTTTTACCAGAGTATTTTTTAACACAAGTATCTGTACTTTTACTCAAGTACGGAAAGTGAGTACTTTTGCCATCTCTGGTGGAATCTAAGCCCTGCAGTCGTTGCACAACTCCAAAAAGACACCATTGTAGCTTTTTACCCTTCTCCTAAATAACATGGCCCAAAACAACAAACTTATATAAGATAAATTACCCCGCTAAAATGTATATAACTAGTTTATACTTTCCTTTGTTTCTAGCAGATATTGTTTTTATCCTTGGCCCGCATAGGAACTATTTCCGGGACCAAATCTCATAGTTGTCAACAGTCTTGGCATCAATTATTCTTGTAGACCAAAAGCATTTGGAATATCTTTTGAAATCATTTTCATCAAATTGTGATAACAAAAGAATGCTGAGTTATTTTAACAAATGCTAAATCTTGGACCCAAGTTCTGTATTGAACAGAATTTTATAAGGCTGCTTCCATAGTTCTGTGTTCTGGCTATAAAGCCAGCCTGGTTTTGTGTGGTCTGGGACATAGATAGAAATCAGATGCACCTTCTGCAGCTTCTAAGCGCCCAGGCATCACATCCTCCACTGTGCTTCCACTGGTCTTAACCAGACAAAATGATTTTACCCATGATAAGCGGCACATTCCTTACATCTGTGTAATAACAGTAACTGCTGCTAAGAACCCCCATCTATGTACATAATTTGTGTAGCCATTATAGTAATGCCTTGTTTCAGAAACTGCTTTGCACAAATTCAAGTGTACCCTACTGTTCAACTAACAGAGTTTCATCCTGTGGATCTGACAATAAATTTAGCATAGTGCATATAAACACAAGAAGATTTTGTTGAAACGCTATTTATGTGTTTCCCCATTCAGCCTTCATGCCAATTCTGTTTGGGAAAATTAAGCTTAAATTTTTCCCATCAATTCATCCTAACAATTTAATGTGGTGAGTTGGTGTTGAAATATTACAAAAACATAAACCTTGCAATCTTTTTCCTGTTTGAAGGTTTTCTATTTAAAGGTATTCACTGACCATTTGCTGATTTTACAAAATTAGCATTTTGGATGGTTTGAACCCTGACTGAATGCAAATTTTACAGGCTCCTGAATTGCATATAAGTCTAACTGCTTGTCTAATAATTGTTTAAAACTATTCATGTTTTTCCTTTAATGCATTTAATATCCCCATGCTTTACACGTCTACTATTTTAATGTCTCCCCATTTGCTCAAACACCCTATTCCTCAGATGAAGAACCACTGCAGCATAACATCTTTTTTACTACTACCCCTTTAATGTTTAAATGCCAGTATGTTTTAAAAAAAGAAAAGGAAATTCACTGGGTCCACAATTAACTGCAATTTCTGCTGGTGCACAAGACTCCTGGCGTCAGGTGCCATAACATTGAGACAGGGAGTGGTCGCCTCCCTCGCCCCCTCCTCTATCACGCAGTTGTAGCACCTAGTGCTTTCTATGTTGACCCTTGTTTTTCCCCTGGACCACCTCCCTGGTTCTAATTATGTCCGCTTTGCTTCATAGCTGTTTCTATGTTTTAGCTTTGTCCACCTATTTAATCCCTCTGTTTTTTATTTCCCTGTATGTAGCATGCATGACTAAAATAATTTTCTTGTGGGTTATTAATTTTAGAATTTTGGTTCCGAACTTGCCTGCTTTTGGAGACCCTGCAGACGCATTAGGAAGGCTGTCAATCGGAACAATGCTGCAGCCATTGCTGCAGTGACATCCCCCCTGCGCGCCTATGCAGATTTAAGCTGTCTCCCTCTAAACTGTGTTTCATTATTTTTTGGACACACAAACAACTTAAAAGACCCACAAACATAACTTTAAAGACAGAAACACATAATATTAAAACTGGACAAACACAACATTAGATCTGTTTATTTAGTTTTTAATATTTTATCTTGGAATAGAGGCATCCCTCAAACCCATATTTTTACCAAACTATATATTCAAGTGATTTTTGTTGGATCCTGCACTTCTACAACTTCTAATCATAGATTCTTAATTCTCTCTAATTTATTTTTATCTTTTCCCATTTTAAAGAATTTAGTCCAGTACAAACACCTAGGGTATTCTACGCACTGGATGTTTATTCAGCAGGACAGCTCCCAAACACTGTTGTGGTAATTTCTGCTTCTACCTTTTCAGGTGAGAAATTCTTGCCTCTGCATCCAGAAGAGTTGTACTGTATTAACCCCTGCTGTTTTAATATGAAACAACAGAACCTGAAAGGTTCGATTGTTTCCTGATACACTCTCACACAGGCACACACACCTATTCTAAGGCCTAAGATATTTTGTTATTTTAACCGACATAGACAAAAAACATTTATCGTGTACACTTTGGAGTCTCCAGCTCCAGGCCCTCGCATACAACGGATACCCAGATCCCAGATCTGTCAACAAAACTTGGCTTCATCAAATATCCCTGATGCAGCTGAAAACCTTACTATCTTGAGAACAAAACAGAGTCTCACAGTCTAATGCACAGAATACCCAGATGCCACATCCGTAAACAAGACTTGGTCTCGCCAAATATTCTTGCGACTACAACCAATTATAGCTTTCACATGGTCCCAGACCAACTTTTGATCAAAAGCTTTAGGCCTACCCTTTCGCTGTGCAGATTCAGTCCTCTGGGAATTAGGTCACCAGCATGCCCGGGGGCAGGGCTGGACCAACCTATGGGCCCGTCTAAATAGGGAGGGCGGCTGTCGACAGATTCTTGGCCTTGGTCCCTGCGGTCCTGAACAATTGGTCTTGACTCCGGCTTTCAGCACAAAATGTTGGATTCAGGAAGAATAACTTTTGCTCCAAATACCAGATAGACTCCACACTGCAAAAATCTAAATCTAGATAAGTAATTTTTTCTTAAAACCGCCGTATTTTCGACCATAAAATGCACGGACTAAAAAGCGCGAGTCTCAGTTATGTATTGCCCCTTTCTGTATTTAACACACACATAAAGAGCACGGGACTATAGAGGCGTTTTTTATATAAAGGTACATGTGTGTCTCTCAGGTGGATTTTCTCACTTAAAAACATATTAAAACTGCTTTATTCCCACTGATGCAGCAAATAAAGCTGCAAGGTGTGGTATTACAAAGTATTATTCAAACCTGGGAACCGGCCGTGAGACAGACACATGGCTGATGACACAGGGCTGCGATTACTCCTCTGATACAGTTTATTGACGCATAAATTAACTTAAAACATAGGCAGGATAATAATCTGGATGAACTGTCTGCAATGATTAAATTTTTCAGGTGGACTTTCTCACTCAAAAAGATTTAGATTATTTAGATGAAAAAAAAAACACCTGCGGAGGTGAGCCCTGATGCGCGGCCCAGAGGCTGGTGTTGAATTAAGTTTTCAGGTAGAAAAATAAAGCGGGAGCAAACTGAGTATGAGTGTGCTTTATTCATGTATTTATTACAAAAGTATTAATCAAACCCATCAAAGTCCTCATCCTCTGTTTCTGAATTAAACAGCTACGTAAATCCGACATGCCAGTTTCCCCTTGCTAGCCCGGCTGTCAGAGTCACTTTTCCATGCGAGGCGTCCTTGGAAATGATGCGGCTTTTAGCGAAAACACTCTTTTAAACAGATCTTTTTCTTTTAAAAAAATCACCATAGGCCCGCACCAAATGGATTGAGTTTTCTGTCCATTTGCGTGGCAGCCAAGCACAACAGTAAACGACGCCTTTTCATACCCCGTTGTGTGTATCGCTACAGTGCTGGTCCCCTTCTTCTCCACGGTGTGATTCACCGGGATGTCGAAACTGAGCGGCACCTCGTCCATGTTGGTGATGTGGCTTGGCTGGATGACTTTGTCAGCGATGTGTTTGCTGCAGAAGGAGTGGAAGCTCGCCAGCTTTTCATCATAATCCGCCGGACGTCGCTGAGCAACTGTAGTCCTGGTCCGGATGGAAAAATTGCACCGTTTCATAAAACAGAAGCACCACGATGGACCTCCTTTTTTTGTTTTTGTTTTTGTCATTTAAGTTTTTATTGTTATTTTTTCAGGAACAATACAACAAAAATATAAAAGTGGCACATTGTAATTAGATTACAGTAAGTTCAGCAGAGTTAGATCCTTTTACAAATTCAAAAAAATATGTCCAAATCCGGCTTGTTTTATCCTGAGTGTCGTGAATTTTTGATAACAGTCTCTCATATGAAGCAGTTTCTGTCATCATTTTAATCCAGTCTGATGTTTGTGGCTTGTGGGGGCTTTTCCATATTCGTAAAATTAGACGTGCAGCAACAAGAAAACCAGTCACAGCAAACTTGTAAGTGTCCATAGTGAACCCAGGAGGCATAAAACATTTACTGCCCAGCAAACACATTTGTGGTGATGCTGGGATAGGTAAACCAATACATCTTTCCAGATATTTTACAACCTCTGTCCAAAATGGAGCCACCAGGGGGCACTCCCAGAATACATGAATGTATGTGCCAATATCACCATTGCATTTCCAACAGGTGTTCTTCTGTAATAAACCCATTTTTAAATAATCTGGATGGTGTAAAATAAAATCTATGAATAATTTTGTAGTGAATAAATTTGCTTCTTGCATCCTGGTGGCCCATCCTACATTAGAAACAACATTTTCCCACATATCTTGCATAATATTAATATTAAGCATCTTTTGCCAGCTCAGTCTCAAACCTCACATATTGCACCTTGGTCACCCAAAAGCTTCTTGTAATACATTGATGCTTGGAAATTTTGGTAAGTTTAGCCAGGCCTGTAATGGGGTTTTCTCCCTGTATACGTCAACTCAAAAACTGAACCTACTTTATTTGTAAATATCAGAAATCCCTCATCTGTAAGATTAAAGGTGTCTTCAGCATTGCAAATGACATGAAATTGTTATCTCTGTATAAATCCTCAATCTTCTGGAACCTCCTCTATAACCATTTCTTCCACAAACAGGAGATTTCCCAATACGCACTGCTGGGTTGTTCCAAACTGAGGAGTAAGTCTGTTTATATGAGATGCCAATATTTTGTGAGCCTTATTCCATGCCGGTAGGGAATGATGTTGGCATAATTGGTTATATTGTAGTTCACTTTCGGGCTTATGAGAAGCAGCTGGATGACTTCAAAGGGGTTATTTAGAAATGCCCTTTCAACTTTGGCCATCCCGCTTATCAGGTCTTGCTTTCAATGCCTGGATAATTTATTCAATTCCGTCTGTATTGTATACCCCAAAATCACAGAGTGCCATCCCTCCCGCCAATCCTTCTCATGGTTCGGAAAGTTTTAAGACCAATTCGGTTTCTTCCATTCCATAAAAAATGTTTTGATTAGCTCATTATATTTCTTTATACCAGGTGTTACTAATAATCAGGGGTACACATGTTTGAAATATACAATTGAATTGTGGGACAACCAGCATCTTAATGGTATTAATCTCAACAAAGTAATATTTAATAGTTTCCATTTATCTATATATTGTTATTTTAGGATTATGGGCAGTGGTTTCTACTCATATATTGATTGAGATTATATCATTCAACTCCGGAGGAAGCGGTTTTGTACTTGGGTATTTCATACCAACAGGGGTCCATCTGGTGGAACTGTGAGGGAGGTGAGTTTGGAAACAGTTCTTTGAGACTGGCATGGCCCCTCCAGACTTCTGCCAGTTGATTAAGTACCCCTGATAACCTTGAAAATGTTCAATTGTTGACAAACCTTCTGGGACTGAAGTGGAAGGATCCCTAATAATAAGTAGAATATCAGCATACAGGAACATTTTTATGTTCTTCTGAGTCCTGCACCACACCTTTGATATTTTCATTATGTCTGATTGCCGAAAGCAAGGGCTCCAAAAAAGAGGGTGAACAGAAGGGGACTCAATGGGTCTCCCTGTTTTGTCCCGCGTTGTAGTTTGAAAAAAGGTGAAACTAACCCATTTGTTGACACAGCGGCTCTAGGGTCTGCATAGATCACACTAACCCATTTGATTAATCCTTCCCCAAATCCAAATGCTTTCAGAGTGTATTGGAGGAAGCTCCATTCTACCCTGTCAAAGGCCTTATGGGCATCCAACGACAGGGCCACTACTGGAGTGTCATTATTGCGATTTTGCCACATGAGGTGCAGGAGTCTTCGGACATTATCTGATGATGTCCTTCCCTTCACAAATCCCACCTGGTCCATATGAATTAAGTGTGGCAATATATTTTCCATTCTAATTGCAATGACTTTTGTCAGAATTTTACAGTCTACATTTATAAGACTCACCGGTCTAAAACTGCCGGGATCCATAGGATCCTTATCTTTTTTATGTATTAAGGAAATTAGGGCTTCATTAAAACTGTCCGGCATTTTCCCCAAATCAAGTGATTCTTTGAAGACCTCAGTCAAAATTGGAGCCAGTTTGTCTGCAAATTTTTTATAATACTCAGATGGGAACCCATCCACTCCTGGCGACTTCGATGGTCTCATGAGAGAAATTGCCTTTTTTACTTCCTCTACTGTTATAGGGCTATCCAAATATGTTTGTTGATCAATTGTCAGTTTAGGCAAGTCAAATTTTGAAAAAAACCTGTCACACTCTTCAAGATCATGTTTTACCTGTGATTCATAAAGTTTGTTATAGAATTTGAAGAAAACATCATTAATATCACCAGTACTGGTCTTTGGAATTCCTGATTCATCTTTTATGGCTGGTATTGTAAAGAATTACAGCCTCTTTCCTTTTTAAACTGTCTTGCCAAAGGTTTTCCAGCTTTCGCCACTCTCTTAAAGTTGGTGTTTAATCTAAATAAAGCATATTAGACTTTTTCTGTTATATATGTCGTTTATCTGTAGTTTTAGATCACAAATTTGTCTTAATTGTCTCATCATAACATTCTGATAGCCTTTTCCAAGTCTTTTAGCTCAGTTTCTATTGTATTTATTCTTTTGCATTTGTTCTTTTCTTTTTTTGATGCGCTATACGTCGAATTTCCCCTCGATATATAGGCTGATGCCTCCCAAACAGTACCCACCCTTTCTTATTTGAACCCATATTCGGCTTTCAAAGAAATTATCAAACTCCTGTTCAAGTACTTACATAGTTCAGTATCATGTAATAAAGACTTACGGTAAGTCTCCACCTACTGCTTTTTGATCAAAATCTGGTTCCAAAATCAAAACCCAAGTGCGCGGTGGCATGATCTGTCGGTGCAATTGGTCCTATTGGCTGTCTGAAACATCTTACACCAAGTTATTGCTGATTAGGAAGTAATCGAATTCTGGAATGATTTATACCTATGAAGAATAAAATGTATACTCTCGTTCTTTGGGGGGTTAATCACCCGCCAAATATCTACCAAGTTGAGATCTTTTCATCATTAACTCCCAATAGCCATTCTGTGCCCGGGCTTGACCTAGAATACGTAGTTTTATCAAAGACCCCATCCACGACCTGGTTATAATCTCCCCGCAATTATTGATTTTGCTTTGTAAATATGTCCCCAATCATTTTGTTTATGTAATGGAAAAAATCTGCATCCTCTTGATTTGGTCCATAAATGTTGCATAAGGTTAACCTTCACACCATTGATTACAGCTTCTAAGCATATTACTCTGCCATCAGAGTCTTTATTAACTCTTTTGAAACAGTAAGATTTAGTTTTTTATGCACCAAAATAGCAACTCCATGTTTTTTTTTTTTATTAGTTTGAGAGCTATGAAACACCTCGTTCCACCAGTCCCTTTTTAATCTACTTTACTTCTGAGTCTAATAAATGTGTTTCTTGTATAAATGCTAATTGAGCTTGTTGGGATTTTAATATGTCAAACATTTCTTAGAAGCTTTTTATGGGTTTTGCAGCCCATTCAATGTTCAGGATATTATTCTTAAACAGTTAGCCATGTCTACCTCTGTGACTTGGTAAAGTTCTGCTGTTAAATGAAACAACGTGCCAAAAACAAAAACATCCCCTGGATGTCCCACATCAGAAAATGAAACTAGGCCAAACACCTGAACACAAAAAACCCTCCCTCCCTTCCCTCTCTACATAAGAGAAATCCCTCCCCATAAACACGGCCCATGAGACACACAGAATGACGCCCAATTCGGCCCCCATCCTCCCCTTTTGTCTCTTCTAACAACAAAACTGGTACCATGACAAATAAAATATCCAATATGTGTATTACCCAAACAATATATAATCCCATAATCCTATGAAATAGTAAATTACTGGCAAAACTAATAGCTTCAATTTCTTTCTTTTCAATACAGAACCGTATTTGGGCAATCACCAACAAAATACATTTTAACCACGGTTTTACTCACTGTCTGTCATTTAGTCCATAAAACACATCATTCTTGGTGCTCCTCCTCTTCATTTTGAGTGTTGCTTAGAAAGGCCAAGGCTTTACGGTGATTCGGTGAATCTCATCCTCTTGCCTTCCCACGTGAAGGAAGCTCAGCCGGGATAATGCCAGCGTGAGGCGCACATCCAGCTCGTATAGCCCTCCTCCGGCGCCTGTAAACTGCTTTAAATTCCGCTGTCTCTCTCGTCATGTCAGGGAAGAACGCACCAGCCTGCAGCCCCCACACCCGGCGCCTCTTTCTTTTTGTACTTCTCCTTGCCGCTGGCCCAACAACCGTTCACTCTCGCTCAAGGGAACTTAAAACCGTGATCGCGATGGGTAGGGCGGTCTGTCCTTCGCCAGGGGACTGGTCCAGCGGATGCGGTGGACCCGCTAGTTGTGTCTTACGGTCAAGTTTCAACAATCGAAGCGCCCTCAGAGATGATTCGTCTCACACATTCGTCCAGTTTTCCTCCTGCAGACTTCTCCCTTCAGGCCACCTAAAGCGCGGTTTTGTCTCCTGTCACTTATTACGCGTCTTCAATAGCCTGCGGAAGCTCCTCGCACTTTTAGCACTTTTCTGCAGGCGTGCATAACTTGACATTCTTTCCTTCTCGCCTTCTGCGAGATCGCGGCTTTCCGCTTCATCCAGGCGTAGCATAATCCTGGTCAACGTCATTTCTGTAGCTCTTTTGTTGTTAGCTTTTTTACCTCATTTCACCTCTTCTTGCAAAAGTTGTCAACAGCTGCCCAACTTTTCCCATTTCCTCCGTGGCTTTCTTTGAGAGATTGTTGCATTGGGCAGCACACTTGCCTCTGTGGTTTGGCTAGTTGGTTTAGTATTAGCCCCGCTAGTTGTAGCATTAGCACCGTGCTTGGCAGACGATGTTCTAGTCGTCATTGCTTCAAAACGACTGACTGTCCGGCACCGAAACACTTATTGTACCTAAAGACTGAGTATTTGTCAGAAGAGACCGGATTTTAATGCCGGATTTAGATCAAATTGAGGGCTTTGATGAGCAGCTCCAACTCAGGCGACCATCTTGTTCGGTGCTCCCACGTGACCCCCCACGATGGACCTCCTTGAAAATTTTCAATTTTCATTTCTTCCGCCAGCTTTACTGTTTTTAGTCGAACAGTGACCGTTGAAACGCTGGCCCCACTCGTTCTTTGCTCGATCCACCGCTCGAGTCTTTCCTCCAACTCGGGCCACCTCGCCTTATGTCCGCGGAAACTCAGCTGCGTCTTCTTCACCAGTCGGAGTTCGTTTTCCAGCTTCCTCCACTTGCGAACCATCGATTCATTTATATTGAATTCTCTCGCAGCTGCTCGATTTCCATGTTCCTCTGCGTAGCTGATAGCCTTCAGTTTAAACTGGGCTTCATAGGCGTGTCTCTTTGCCAATTTCAGGGTTGTTAAGACAACAATGTTCTGCATAAAGCACATACCTGTTCTTTTATACACAAGCCACGCCCACACTTCCCCCTTTAAGGTTCTCACATACTCATGGTGGTCTCAACAACGTCCGCAGATAGGGCACCGCACCATAGGGCGCACCCCACATTTTGAGGGAAAAAAAAGACGTTTAGGTGCGCCTTATAGTCGTGAAAATACGGTAAGTGCATTTGTTCTTGAATTGAGGAGGTAAAAGAGACATTTTGCCAATGGAACAAGACAATTTACACTTAAAATAAGAAAACACAATTGCGTTGTCTTATTTCAAGTGCATATTATCTAATTATCTTATTTTAAGAGTAAAATTACTCATTCCATTGGCAAACTATCTCATTTACCTACTCAAATTAAGGGTGAATACACTTAATTTAAGAATTTTTTACTTATTTCTAGATCGTTTTTGCAGTGCACGTGACTCTCAGCCTCCAAAGTTTTCCTTCTGCTGAAATGTTTGGCTCATATCTTTCCACAGAGATAAAAGGTAGCGCCCTAAGGGAACTGACTCATGGCAGGGCCCCTGCCAGCCGAAAGAAAGCGCGCAACGTTTTTTGGCTCACATGGCCTCAGTCAATTCAATTTTCAATTCAGTTTATTTATATAGCGCCAAATTCACAACACGTCATCTCAAGGCATTTTACAGTTCAACCAGATCATACAGTCAACTGTTAGGGTTCCAGTTTGTGGGGGTTGCTTTGTGTTAATTTTTTTAGTGTCTTTGTCCATCCTCTAGACGGTGCCCTCATTTCTCTGTTGGCCTGGAGGGCGTCTTCCTGGTGTCTACCGCCCACACCTGCGGCTCTTTGGATCATTACTGAGGAGTATTTGAGCAGTCACTACTTTGACGCCAGAGTGTTTGCCAGTTTTGGGTTTTCTAGCGAAGCTGAGATTAGCAAAGTCTTACCTAGCTTTGTTTCTCTGAGTCTTATGTGTTTTTGTCTTTGCTCTACGACAGGAAGCCTTCCTGTGAAAACTGGATTCCTGAACTTTCTCCCCCTGGAAGGAATTACTGAGAATACTGTTGGATTCAGGAAGAATAACTTTGCAAATAAATAGAAATTGACTTTGCACACGAAAGAGGTTTTAGCAGCTCCTGCAGGAGCGGAAGGAAAAGCCCAACCCAACTCCAAGCTTTCCTTCCCCGAATCCCTTCCTGCAGCCGACTTTTCTTGACAGAGCATAGCACATGATCACAAAACAGTATTTGTTCTGACACAACAATTGATCAGTTCATACAGACAAGATGCTCCATCAGAATGACAAGGCAAGATAGTCTCCTGACTGCATCACAAGACACAGTACAGCAGGCAGGATGGTCTCCTGACTGCACAAATGATTCAAAAGCACAAATGTTTCATAAGCAAACATAAATGTTCCATCATTGATTAAACCTGACTAATACACTGAGCAGGGAAAAACCTCCACATGATCTGTCAAGTCCCTTTCGAAATCCAAGTGACAGTCCGCCCCGGTCACTCCTCTGGGTGAAATTTATGTTCACCGTCTGTTTCTCCTCGAAGTTCTCTCTGGAAAGAACCCACACAGACTGGATCGAAAGGATTGACAAAAGCCCCCAAACGTGAAGCCCCTCTCCTGCATTATTCAAGTTCAGTCAAATTTCACTTGTCCCTGAATCCAATCTCTGTATTCCCTCAGACTTCCAGTTCACCACAGTCTTCTACTGAGTTCCTTGCATCCCCATCTTCTGTACATAGCCTCACTCTAATAAACTGCTAAACTTTTCCTGTCTCTGAGTAAAAGCTTCTGCATTTTGGGGGTCAGAATCCTTAAAAACCAGATCATGACACAAACCATTTCAGTGAGTCTATTTCTGCTGTTCTTCTACATTGGCCAATTTTCCCATGGACCTTGAACTCACCATTCTGATCTCCCTCTAGAGTTTCCAGTTCCGGTTCTCCTGACCGCTGGATACTCTCCAAGCTGAGAATCCCCTTTTTTTGTCTCAGTGTGTGTTGCACATTTTAATAAACTGTAAAATTTTTCCCTTCCTCTGAGGGATTTTCTGCATGTGGGCAAGACATTTGAACCCACCATGAGAGAAACTTTAATATTTTCTTTATTATAGCAACAGAAACAAAAAGAAAAATTACTGTGTGCTCACAGTGCTTAACCTGAAGGGGCTAACGCTATAACGTGCCGATAGAAACAAATAGCTCTGTGTGAAATGGAGGCCCCTCTGAGACTGTTCCCAGGCAATCTTAAGTCATCTAGAAGGGAAGAACAGTCCTCTGCAGGTGAGAATGAGGAGAGGATTCTAGATCCTTCCCTGCCAAATGCTGAAACATCCCCAGCCGGCTCCTCCTGGCCCCCCTCCAGCTTCAACACTTTCTCCAGCATCGGCGCTGCTAAACCTGCCGATGGCACCACTGCTGCTTCAACCACCATCAGCCTCAACATTCCAGGGGGCTACCACCCTCTCTTCTCAGCCAGGAGAAGAGCTGGAGGCAGTAGTAGCAGCTCAACAACAACTGATGGGGTGAAGCCCAAGAAACAGGCCCCTAATGCTCCAGCATCGAATCCTCTTCCGCCAGGGTAAAAATCCCATTTGGATGCTAACATCCTTTCCAGATTGGTGTGACATCACTGCTGCCAAGCAAACATGAATGATGCGCACTGCTCACTGCTGCTTACTGTATCAACGCTGCACTTTAAAAAATGAAATAGTCTAGAGAGCTGTTCTATGATCTTTTTGTTTTGAGCTAGAGTTTTAATCACTTAGGTAGTCCAAATTTATTCATATCTTTGTTACTTATAGCTTTATTTTTTTGGTATTTTTAAACTCCATTGACCTAAAATGATTTCACTAGCTTTAATTATTGAGTTTAAAACTGGTTAATTTTTATTTGGGTTGTCGATTTTAATTAAATTCTATTCTAAAGAAATAACTTGAATTACATATTTGTTTTATTTTTTTCTTTGCATTTTGGTCGTCTTAACATCTTTTCAATATCAGAAAAAAAGTTACTTCATCATTATTATTATTGTTTTTTATGGCTTTGGTCGATAAAATAAAAAATCAGACTCCCCTTGCTTTTTTATTGTTTTTTTTTCCAACAGTTTTTGCATTCTAAAATACACATACCGGTAAAAAGTGTTGTACATGAATTGTAGTTTTCTGTTATTTATAACCAAATGAAAGGTGTATTTCATAATTTTGTTTTTTTTGTACCACTGATTAAACACTGACAGAATAAAATAGATTAGATGAAAACCATCTCAGCCATCAGTTTTAAACTAAATCATTTTCTGTTTACAATAATTAGAAATTCCTTTAACGATCTTTACTTTGAGGAAAATGTTTTAATCAAAGCATGAATTTATATACCGACATGAGGATTTCCCAAAATAGAACTTTGGTTCACAATATTGAAAGAAAAAATATTAGCAATAAACGCAGTTGATTATCAACATCATATTGTTTTATTCAGTCAATTTAAATCAGCATGCTAATAACTTTAAATCCTTACATATTTAAAATTCACAATTGTTTTTATCAATTAATAAATATCTTTGGAATCATACGTCCATATATTTTAATAAGTTCTTTAAAGGCTAATCCTTTTATACTTCTGAATAGATAGAACAGATTTATTCACAGAATGATTCAACCTGCAGCAACACTAAAACCTACAGGCAAAAAGTGAGAGCATGCTGCCCTCTGCTGGAGCTTGGCGTTAATGCAGCAGAAGCTGTCATGATCTGACCTGTTTGCTCTCCCTTAATTGGTAATTCCTCTCACCTGCCCTCTTCCTTCCCTGCCTCAAATATAATTTATTCCCCTCACCTGTTTCCTCTGGTTTATATTCAGTTCAGCCTGAGCATTCAGTGCCAGATCATTACTTGTTTTTCTGTTAGTCTGTTTGTCTGAGTTTTTATTGGGTTCATGTCCTGGATCCTAGCTGCCAGTGGAAAGAGGGTTTTAGTGTTTGTCTCGTCTCCTAATTGTCCAATGTTCCTCCCCTGTGGAGTCCTCTGGGTTTTTGGCTCATTATGTGTGCGCTGTACAGACCGGTACAGCGCACACTTCACTGCAGACACTGCACCAATCCTTTCTTAAGTTGACATATGAGAACTATCAGAGTGGCTGCAGCATCACCTTATATGGTAATGCTATTCACAGGACTGAACGCTGACTGCTGGCTTAGGGGGAGACACCTCCTGCTGACTTTAGGAAAGTTGGAAAGTATGTAGAAAGGATGCAAAACGGCCTGAGATAGAAGGTGATATCTTCCTCTTCAATTCGTGCCTATACCATTGATTTTGTTAAACATGACTGGAATCCAATAATAAACAAAAGAAAAAGAAAGAATAAAACTGATAAAGCATTAAAGAAATACATATAGGAATCTTTATTTCAATAATTGAAGTTAGAAATTATAAAGATAATAGATAAACATATTACAAAGGTAATTCAAAATAAGCTAAAAATACAAATTTTGTATCTATAACTTCTGCTTACATTGATTATTTGCTTTATTTTTCTGTGGTATATTTATATGCCTATATATTTATTTAGTATGAGTTTGTTGCTGCATTTATTTTATATTTTGTCAGACATCAATCTCCATAAAGCATATTCAATAAAGGTAAAATAAAGAAGAATTTTTAGCCAAAATGTCTGATTAAACTAAAGCACAATTTATCTCACTAAAAAAGATTAAAATCAGAACAGGACAACACATTTAGAGGCTTTTAAACAGATTTAAAATGATTTATTGAAACTGAAGTGACTGGGATCAAGGTTTCATAGACAGTCATTATTAATTAGTAATCACCTAATCATTAGCCTGGATCAGAGGTCCAACCAGGTCTTGGTTCTTACATTTTTAGTCTCCCGTGAGACTAAAAACGGTGCAAACATGGCCGAGATGTTCCGGTTGTTAACAAAACCAAAGGAATAATAATTAAAGATTGATTAATGATAAGGTTTTTCTAAAGAATCAAGTAAAAAAACAAACAATTCTCTAAATGTTTCATCCATTATCATACATTTCTATACCTCCAGAGGCTGCCTTCTAAAGTGTAATTAATTCAGTCTACAGAACTGATTTCTCCTAAATGATGTAATCATAAAAATTGAAAATGAAAGTAACTTGGATGCAGAGGGTATAAATGATTCTGCAGCATCTCAGTCGTGAACTGACCATCAGTTCTGTTTCTCACTCAGAGGGCTGCACCGCAAAGGTAAATTGTTTTTCTTTTTTTTTTTTTACTTTCTTGTGTCTCAGTTCTCTTGAGAAAGAAACATTATATCACATATTATAACATTATCACATATGATCCCTGATTGTGGTAGTTTTTATATTAAACTGTATTTTTTAAGGTAGATTTTTTATTTTATCCAGATTGTCTATGAAATTATTGATACATTTTAAATAAATTAATTACTTTTTGTGTTTAGTTTATCAATGTAATTATTATTCGGTTTGATTAAAAAATAATTAATTAATCCCAAAGGGAAATTAATTGTTACAGTAACTCATAGGTTATTTTTTAAACAGGTTCTGTAGGTGTTGATAGCTTTATTATTGGATTCACTGAAATTGTTTAAAATGTTAAAGTTAGATTAGAGTTAACTGGAGTGTTTTTTTTTTATTCTAGTGATGGGAAATTCCAGCTCTGCACCTCCTTCTCCTCCTCCTCCTCCTCGTAAGTTGAGTTGAAAACTGATACATACCTTTTTAATGCTATAAATAACATTTGATAGTATCACTTCTTTAATTGACAGTTCTGGATAAGCCTTGGCTGCAGATCGTGGGGTGAGTGCCTCTGCATTTATAATCAACATTTGTATTGAAGAGTAATGCAGTGAAAAACAAACAACAAAATTTCCAATGAAAACTAATAAAAAGAGAGAATAATCTTTTCGTCTACAAGACCATTTTAAGAAAATAAATGAGTGTCTCTGCATCTATAATCAACATCTGCATTATTATAATGCAGTGATTCTATGTTGAATCTCTACCTCCTCTTTTCTAACCCTCTAATCCTTCCTTCATATTTGTGTTCAATAATCCAGCCCTTAAATTAGAGAGACTCCTCTTTGAGTTGACGCATATAGAATTAGCTACAACTAGGGGGCGCTGTAATGGTTGTTTTCCTAAACAGGGACAGTGAGACTGACCTGCAATTCATAAACAACTACAAACCAACAGCTGATGATCAGCAGCAGTTCAGGATCCTTCTTCATGGACTAGTTGGAGCTGGAAAATCAAGTCTTATCTGCTCAGTCTTGAGTGTCTTGGAGGGCCGAGTCTGTGTCAGGGCTACTGTATCCAACACTGGGCAGGGGAGCTTCACTAACTGTATCCAACACTGGGCAGGGGAGCTTCACCAAAAAGGTAAACAAAAAATATTTCTCTCTAATTAGTGCTAGAGAAAGATTATCATTGTTTCCTCTTTATATTAAATGATTAGTTCACACAATTATTTAATTATATAGTTTAAGCAACTTTTTAATTTTCACATAATCTGTTTTGCTACCTTTTACTTTTTTTTTTATATTTCCTGAATGTAACATGTTTATACTGGAAAGAGGAGAGAAACTAGAGTAACAGGTTTGCACAAAGCAACAGGGTTAAAACAACAGATTATAATTCATTGTATATTATGACATGACTGGGACAAAGAACTGGGACAATAGTCAGCACCCCCCCTTGGACATTTTATGCAAAACATTACCTATTATCACTAATGTGCACATTCCTATCGTCGATTTCCCCACTAATGTGTAGCCTGTGTTATTTATTCTCTTTTATAAGGTCAGTACAATTCTACGGAGCCCCCTGGGTGTCAGGGTTAAAAAAAAAAAAATAAGGCGGTGGAAATCCGTGGGCACGGATTAATAAACTGAGCGCACCGTTTTCGGACTAGTGTGCGCAGATTAAGAAACAGTGCTCTTGGTTTATTGATCCGTGCGCCAGGATCAATTAAGTGTGTGCTCAGCTTTGCATTCCGTGTGCACACAGCTGCTCCGGAACCTTCAGAGTTCGATGCAAGTTCAAGCTCTAAAGCATGCTCATTAAAGCATCGCACTGCACTAAGTCTATATGTTTATATATATATATATATATAAACAATTAATTGACTAAACTTACCTTGTAGGTGCGACCCGTGCATCGAACTCTGAAGGTTCCGGAGCAGCTGTGTGTGCAAAGAATGCAAAGCAGAGCACACACTTAATTGATCCTAGCGCACGGATCAATAAACCAAGAGCACAGTTTCTTAATCTGCGTGCACGCATTGAAAAACCGTGCGCTCAGTTTATCAATCCGTGCCCACGGATTTCCACCGGCTTTTTTTTTTTTTTTTACCCTGACACCCAGTGGGCTCCGTAGAATTGTACTGACCTTATAAATAACAATAAATAACACAGGCTACACAGTAGTGGGCAAGTGAGAGAGAAGAATGTTGCACATGAGTGATAATAGGTAATGTTTTGCATAAAATGTCCAAGGGGGGCTGCTGACTATTGTCCCAGTTCTTTGTCCCAGTCATGTCATAATATACAATGAATTATAATCTGTTGTTTTAACCCTGTTGCTTTGTGCAAACCTGTTACTCTAGTTTCTCTCCTCTTTCTAATATAAACATGTTACATTCAGGAAATATAAAAAAAAAGTAAAAGGTAGCAAAACAGATTATGTGAAAATTAAAAAGTTGCTTAAACTATATAATTAAATAATTGTGTGAACTAATCATTTAATATAAAGAGGAAACAATGATAATCTTTCTCTGATACTTATTAGAGAGAAATATTTTTTGTTTACCTCTTTAGTGAAGCTCCCCTGCCCAGTGTTGGATACAGTAGCCCTGACACAGAC
>JAGKQL010003859.1:7090-17754 GCA_018398635.1 Cyprinodon brontotheroides | reverse complement strand
CAACATCCTCAGTCCAACCTCCTCGCTCTAAAAGCCTCAGTCCAACCTCCTCAGTCCAACATCCTCAGTCCAACCTCCTCGCTCTAAAAGCCTCAGTCCAACCTCCTCGCTCTAAAAGCCTCAGTCCAACCCCCTCAGTCCAACATCCTCAGTCCAACCTCCTCAGTCCAACATCGTCAGTCCAACCTCCTCAGTCCAACATCGTCAGTCCAACCTCCTCAGTCCAACATCCTCAGTCCAACCTCCTCAGTCCAACCTCCTCGGTCCAACCTCCTCAGTCCAACCTCCTCAGTCCAACCTCCTCGGTCCAACCTCCTCGGTCCAACCTCCTCCGTCCGACCGCTGTAGTGACTGATGACTGATACTCAGACTGACTCACAAATGTCCTTTTTTTTTTAAATGTAGTTTTAATGATTTTTCTTCAAGGTCTGTGGGAAATCTAACAGATGGAATTAAGGTCCACTATAACGGGTTCCCACTTTAAGCCACTCTGACAAGAAGGATGGAGATAAGTCAGGAAACTGGCAGATTGCAGTAAACGTTGGGCTGAAACAATGAATCATGATTAACCGATTATTGAAATAATCAACAACTAATTCAGCCATCAATTAATTGGAGTATATAGACTGTAAAACCTGCCTTTAGCTGACAGAGCGACCCACTTAGAGAAGGAATTATACCAAGATTGTAAAAAAATATTTAAACATTTTGCAGTTAAGATAAAAAAAAGGTTTTTGTGTTCCATCCAGAACTCCTCAGGTGAAAAAGTTTTAGTTTCACCTTTGCCTATCTGATTATTAATCGATTAATCCAGGAAATAATCAACAGATTAATCGATTTGCTAAATAATGGTTAGTTGCAGCCCTAAAGTAAAGAAACACTTTCTCCAACAGGTTTTATGAGCCAAGCTGGGGGGCTGCTTCCATCCTGAGCTCAGCAGAAGGGGGTTCAGGCGTCACCAGCTTAGAGGGGGATCTTAGCTGAGCTGCCGAGGGTCAAAAAGGCAGTCCCCTGTTGACCCTAAAGGTCAGCAGTCACACCACCCCCCCTCCCTGTGGGTTTTATGTGAACATGAGAAGGTGATGGAAGAGTTGGCCTTCACTCCCTGGATAAAAACCCAGCGACAGCTTCCTGCTCAGCCTGATGCAAGGACTGAAATATTAAAGAAATGCAGCGTAATAGTCGTTCCTTATGTACGCATCTCCAGGCTTATAACCCCCCAAACACTCAGCCACAAAAACAAAAAACAACATTTGAACATTTCTGTCTCCCTGATGCACAGCCAGAGTGGAATCAGCATGCAGCGTTTGGTTCTCCGTCTGCAGAGAAACAATGTCTGATTGGAGGAGGCAGGCTGGCGCGTCGCCTCAGGCTGCAATAAATAATTAGCAATAATGGGCGCACTCGGCACGACGCTGAGCCGCAGATTTAGGGCAGCCAGCAACATTAGCATCCGCTCTGGGGACCGAATGGGGGATATAGATCCTAACAGAGGTGCTGAAATATACATGACAGGAATCAGCAAACAATGTCTGCGTGTCACTGGTGGAGTGATTTACGTACGGGAGCTGCAGGCTTTTCAGCGCGCACTGCTCTCTAACAAGCTCTGATCCATCATGATACATCCCAAATATAAAGTCCTTCTGTTCAAATAACGACCCGGCAGCTTTAGGAGACACGTTGTCTAAAGACACTGATGCCAGAACTGAGGAAGATGCTGGCACGCTAAGAGGAAGGCAAAAATAGACACGGGCTGCATGTCAGATTTCCAGAACATTCCAGACTAAAAGTGTCACTTTCAGGGAGGGAAATCCGCTTTAAGCGTGACGCTCACTTTCTTTCAACGTCTAGAAACCAAATGTTTCTCTAAAAGAAAATAGGATGATTGAAGGTGTCCTAGATGAGGCCTGAACACATCAGACCTCATGATGAACCCCCATAAAGGAGCACTGCAGCTCAGCCGCAGAGGGAAGCTTAACAAAAGACACGGACATTCATCTAGCCGCAACCAAAGATTATTTTGAAATTGATTAATCTGTCAATTTTTTTATTTTATTAATTGACACAATCAGATACAAACGGGTCCTAAAGAAGGTTTCTTACAAAGTGAAACAAAGTTTTTTCCACCTGAGGAGTTTTAGATAGAGCAGATTGACAGGAGGAATTTTTATTAATCTTAAATGCAAAATGTTTATATATTTTGTTACAATCATGGTATAACTCCTGCTTTAAGTGGGTCGCTCTGTCAGCTAAAGGCAGGTTTTATCAGTTAACCATTAACTGATTACTGAATTAGCTGAATAATTTATTAATCAGATTGTTTCAGCCCAACGTTTACGTGCAGTCTGCCAGTTTCGACTTATCTCCATTTATCCTGGCTGTCAGAGCTGCCAAAGTGGGAACCCTCGCGAAGTGACATAAACTCTTATTCCCAACGTACTACCGAATTAGCTTTCGATCCAGTAATCGTCATTCAAAAAATCTTTTGTTCTTCAATTTTTCGAGGATGTGTAAACCAAGGAAATGCCATTTCAATCACTGATTAATCTGGATTTACCGTTTTTACATTCATTAGATTAATAAAGTCCCAATCAGTCTGCTAAACACCAAATCAAACCTTTCTAGACCTACACAGAAGGTGAAATACAAACCTGTCAATCACAACTTACTGAAAACATGTTGGTTTTATACAAACTCAGTGGAACCTTCATCATAATCCCTCATTTAGCCACATAATCTAATAATCTCAATTATTTTGGTATTAATTAGTTCCTGGGGCTTTAATGAGAGCAGCAGCCCTGTTCGTAGCCATGCTAGTTCTCTCGTTAGTTCGGCGGAGTTAATCGGGCGTTACAGCATGAATCAAAGTTATTTGATTAAATGTTGACGAACATAAATCATTGGAAGTCATTTCAGGATGCATCATGTTGGTCCTGATAACACTTCCTGATGGAGCATCAGAGTCATCAAACTGTGCCTCTAAATATCTCAAATCGAAGTCATCCTTTATTACGTGTTCATAAATTCTCAGAAACTTTAATTAATGTTAAATGAATTTAAACCTTCTAAATATCAGAAGTTTTTAGAAGTGGAACAGAAACAAGCTGCAGAACGATGTGGAAATGTTTCCTGCAGCGGTTGAAGCTCTTACTTACGCCAGGCTGAACAGATGGTTCCGCCTGCAGTATTTACCTAGTTCCTAACCGCTTAGATAATAATAATCCTAAAATCTACACAACTTGGTGCCTAATCCTCCCAATCTGAGCTGCAGCAGATCTTAAAAACGTCATCAGCTTCTAAGCTTTTGCAGAAGGAAGCAGAAACTGAATCCAGACTTTAGAAGAGGGGCTCAGCTGTGGACCCACCTGCAGAGGGATCAGAGGGGTGAGTTTGTTCCCACGGCAGCCGGACGTCAGCGTGTTGTCCGACCACACAGTAAAGGCTCAGAGGGGGGGTCCTTGGGGGCTTGCAGACAGGCAGCTGTCGGCGTCCCACACTGATCCCTCACGCTGTTTCACACATGTTCACCGGGCCAAACATCAGTTTTCATCACGGATGTTTTCACCATGACGGTTGAGGATTTTATTTCCAGGGACTAGAATTTATCTCAGCTTCTATTTAATTGGAAGTTAATTGAAGTGATCCTTTCCCGCCCCTGCACTCCCACTCATCCATTCAACATCAGTACAGAGTTAGAAACAGGCTTTCAGAAAAAGCTGCAGAAGCAGCATCTGAAGTCACAGCACCTCAGGGAAACACAAACCATCACTGGTCTTTAAAAGTTCATATTAAAATGAGTCATTATTCCTAAAGACAAACAAATCAGTCAGTCTGTCGGGTGAAAAGCTTAAGGGTTTGCCAGCAGCCTGTGATCCATGCAGAGGCACATGAGTTCAATCAAGTGGAGGATTAGAGGATCTCATCTGGATCCCCGCTGAAGCTACACTTTGCAATCTCTGAACTGTTGGGCCTTTTCTGCATGCATGCTTTCTCATCATTATGGAGCCACATTAAAAGGAATTTTTCAGAAGTTTAAAAGTCTGATTAAAATAGATCAATCATTTCAAATGTTTTTTTCCTTACTGCAACAAATATGTTGATTTTGAACAGGAAACACAGAGAAGTGTGGAATCAAGAAGAACACACACTGTAAAAACGATCTAGAAATAAGTAAAAATGTCTTAAATTAAGTGTATTTACCCTTAATTTGAGTAGCTAAATTAGATAGTTTGCCAATGGAATGAGTATTTGACTCTTAAAATAAGATATTTAGATAAAATGCACTTGAAAAAAAAGTGATGCAATTCTGTTTTCTTATTTTGACTGCAAAATAAGAAAAAAAATGACTTATATACTGTAGATGTAGATTTTTTCTAGTGCATTAGCTGCTTTCACCGTCCAGCATGCAGCTGTCCTCACAGCCGCTTCCTGCAGCTTTCCTGTTTTACATCCCAGAGCTGAAGCTTCAGCAGAAGAGTTAAATTCACCTGACTGTCTGAATGATGGAGAACAGCGGAGACAATGAGGGACCAACAAAAGCCTCCAACAGTTTTCATCAAATATCTAAGACTCACAGACATTTTAAAGGAAAAGTCTGGTTATATTTAGAATACAAACTTCTGAATGTCCTTTAAATATGAAATTTTTATGAAATGTTCATGTGAATGTGCTTTACTGGAGGCATCCATGTTTGTCAAAGAACACTACTGCCACCTACTGGTTAGTGACGTCACGGTGCGGTATCGGCTGTTGATCAAGTCCCAGTGCTGTATCTGGTGTTTGTCACAACGCGCTATTATCCAAGTCATCTTGAAAACATTCTTCTTCCAAATGTTGGCTACATATTACGGGTTTTTTCTCTGGCCAGAAGTTCGATGGCAAATCCTCCCTCTTCAAGTTGGCGATGCAACGACCAACCCGTCCGTGGAGGATCAGGAATCAGAAAGGTGGAATAACTCTTTTTTTCACTTTTACCCGATGTATTCCAGCATCCAGCTGCCATGCACGTGGGCATTGTCAGTTTCACTATAGCTCTGGTGAATTTCAATGGTGAAGTCCTCTGGAAATCTTCAATAATTGTTGTTGATTGCAGATGTGTCTAGTAGTTCCCATTGATTTAGCTTGTAAAGCGGGGAGAATGGCGCTAGGCTTACCGCACCGTGACGTCACTGCTGGAAGATGGCAGGAGGGAGGGGTTACTATATTTGGGCAAAAATGGCCACTCCCAGACTCAGTGATCGCTACGAAAATGATTGTTTTTTTACTGATTAACTCTAAATTTATTAAATCACCACAAACGTATTAGTTTTAGGTATAAATAATGGTCCACTGGTTATTCCTGCTGATCAGACTTTTCCTTTAAACCTTCTGGTTTTTGTCCTTTAGATGCATTACCTTCCAGTTAATAAGATCAAAGCGTTCAGCTCAGGTCTTAAGGCTCTGATTGACCTGTCGTCCAATCAGATTGAAGTTATTGGTCTGAGGAAAACCAGCTGATTGCATCCAGTCCTTGACTTTGCAGAAACCAGTATGTTTATATGGAAAACCAGCCCTGAGAATCAACAGAAAACATCCAGGCCTACAGTGGAACCCGGTAGCGGCAGCGTCATGCTCTGGGCTGTCTTTCTCCATGTCAGCTTTGTCGTGGGGGAGTCAGCTTTTTATCTGGAACATCTGGACGGTAGTGCAGACTATTCCTGAACAATTTTTACCAAAAATCCAAATTGCGACTATTTTCAAACAATATTGCGATTTTTTTGCATTTGCACAAAGCATGTTGATGTTTCAGTTTTTTCAGGACCTTTGAAAGCCTGATTGTGTTGCAGGACTTTGCTGTAATATTTGCATGAAAAAGTTATTTCTTTTACTATAAAGCATAGATCTACGTTCCAGCTGCAACTCTCTGTTCCCTTCAGTGCGGCTCATACACACTTTAATCGTATTACTGCCCCCTGAAGGCTTTAAGGAGAAATTCAGGGTCGTACTCTTGTTGAATGTGTTGTCAATCACAATTGAGCGCCTCTGCAATGTCAAAATTATTATTTTTTTAATTGCAACTATATTGCAAATGCAATTAATTGCCCTGCCCTAGTGCAGACGGCCATCTGCTGAAAAAAGAGGGAATCTCTGTTTTTCAGTTTGTCCCTGGATGCATTTGCTGGTTTCAGTTCATCTCAGAGGACGTGTGACGAAGGAAAGCTTTGTGATGAATCTTTGGTGTCTTTGCTCTGTGTGAACAGGAGGCGGTCAGCGATCCAGGATGACCCGTCAGTGAGAGGAGCTCAGCTGGAGGAGGTCTACGTGGATTCGTCCAGCTGTCCATGCAGCTGTGGAGCTTCAGGGACATAAACTCACACGGAAAAACCATTAAGCAGCCGCAGTCATAGAAAATAAAGACGTCCGACATTTAGAGCGACATCCAGCTGAGCTGCAGCCGACCGTCAATTCACACTGAGAGCAGCTTCACTTCAGCTTTAACCGAGGAGCTTTAACGTTAATGACTGAAAGCGTGCTGGTGACGATTCTCAGTCATCCACACTGCAAAAATGTTTATCTAAATGAGTCATTTTTTTCTTTCCTGAGACATTTTGCGAATGGAACAAGATGTTAGATTTAAATAAAATAATCACATTTGTCTTATTTCAAAGTGAATTTTATGACCATCTCACTTTAAGAGTAAACTACTCATTCCATTGGCAAATAGTCTTATTTAGATACTCAAATTAAGTAAATACACCCTTTAATGTGGACTTATTTTTATATAGTTTTGCAGTGCAGGTCATGACGCCCAAAAAAGTTAAAAAACAATCCACTGGACTTTGTTCCAAGTTTGAAGACGTTTCTCTTCCATCCAGGAAGAAAAACATAGAAAAATGAAACTGATGAACAGGGAAGAAGGGAAGCCATCGATGCTAAGAGAGAAAAGCCAACCTAAACAGAGGGGGGGACTCAGGTTTCAACTTAAAAACGCCCCCCTTTCAGAGACATAGACAGGTATGGGGCATTACAGGCTAACAAAGAAGCCAAACGACCCCCATTCCAAAAGGGAACCCGTTCATCCGTTTCTATTTGCATGTTTTCTAAACAAAACCAGGCTTTGTTGGGCTGCTGGATAAAACCTGAACCAAACGCTATTTTTGACATTTTGAATTGAAAAATCTTCCTGATGGAAGAGAAACGTCTTTAAACTTTTGAAACAAAGTCCAGTGGATTGTTTTTAACTGTTTTAGAATAACTGAAAACATTTACTTTATGCATCCTGTTATACCTCCAGCAGAAGGTTCAGTTTGACCTCCTGACCTCGGCGACGCTTTTATCTTCTTCAGGTACGCTACTGACACGCAGGGAAAGCTCCAAAGCCGAAGTTCGCCAAACAGAGATATGAACAGAACTGCATTAGCACACATACATCCCTCCACATCCATGGGTTTCAATCCGAGAGCAAATTGAATTCTTCAACTCTTTGGATTAATCAGAATTAAACTGCAGCAGCAGCAGCAGCAGCAGCAGCAGCGTCGCTTCCCTTTTAATTGATGGACCAAGGGCTGAGCGTTTGGATGGCAAATTAAAAGATCTCGGGTATTAATGGAGCCCTGTTCTCTGCTTCCCAAGGTTCAGTCTTCAGATAATGCAACATGAGAGCAGTGAAAATAAAAAGCCTTCCTTCCTCTTGTCATAGCAGGCTTCCTGCTAATTGATTTTCTTCCTCTCTCTGGCAGACAAGCGTCAGTGTTGGTTGCCTTGAAACATGACAGCATCGCTCACAATAAGAAACAAGCTGGGAATGAATGGGATACTTACATGAGCGGCCCGCTGCATGCGATGGAGGGATGGAGGGGGGGAGGGGAGGTGAGATGGAAGAGAAGTGGACAAATGAGATGAAGAGCTGGAAGTGACTCCCCGACAATGAATGAAATGAGAGATGTGAGGAGAAACCAATGGCTGACCGGTGATGAGCCCAACAATATCCCCCTGAGTGAAACTGAAAATCCCACATTCCTCCAATCAGTAAACACATCTTTGGTTCCAGTCAACAGAGCTCTTTCAGTGTGGAAGTTGTTACCGATAGACCTAGAATTCAATTTAGGGCTGAAACAATTATTCAAATTATCGAATTATTGAACTATTTGAGTATCTATATAAATCCTTAACTGGAGTTTAGACACTATAAACCTTAGCTGACAGAGTGACCCACTTAGAGCAGGGATTATATTAAGATTGTAAAATGTTAATATAATTCAGAAAAAAAAAAACATGTATACATTTTACATATTGAAGGCATAGAGGAGAATCTTTTATTTTGGGGTGGATCATCTCAATCATGGTCCTCCTACCTGTCAATCATTCTGGTGATGTGTTTACGTCAAGGCAGGTCTTACATGCTCAAGCCTGGATAGTTATCTTTTTCTTTTTCAGGCGATCTGTGGTGATATCGCCCTGATATATATACGGTATATATCAAGTGGTGATGCTTATACAGGTAAATGGCCGAGGGTCGGAAAAGTAGAGAAAAAGTGTGTATGAGGTGAATAAGAGAAAGAAATACCTCCAGAAGAGGCGATATATCCCAGAATGCTCTAGGTGGAGGCTCACTCCCTGCAAGAAGCTTTATTATAGGGGTATTCTTTGTCCCTGTGACCCGCTGGCTACCACGATCAGTGGCGACTAATAACAAGATGGTGAGCACGCAGGGATTCACATTGACAATGGAGTGTGAAGCGGTGATCATCTGTCTGAGCGGTCCAGTTAGCTGAGTTCACCATAAGTTCACCATATAGCCTTGGCTCACATGGTGATGGAGAGAGTTAGAGGTTAGAGTGACGGTAGGACACAATGCAGCTGGTATGACCTATGTGAACAGCAACTTTTAAACACATCTTGCACATGCATTTTATTTTATAGCCCATATGGCTAACTGACCAAGCTAAAAAAGAGGCTAACCTGTTAGCTACAGCCTTAAAAGCTACCCAGCTCTTTATATCAGGGTCTAACAGTTACTGTTAAACAAAAAGCAGATTTTTTTCAGCTTTATTTATCAATCAGGTAAAACTTCATCTGTCATTAGATGCTATCTGTCATTAGATGCTACCGATGCTCCTGACCGACACACCGCCGAGGATTATGTTTAAGGCTGCTGCTGATCATTTTTTTTACGAGTGTCCATTAATAATCCAGATAGCCAGAGGCTCCGTAAAAGATAACTTTATGTCGGTAAACCAGGTGAAACTAAAAAACTTTTCTAGTTCTGGATTATCGAGCAGATTGACAAATGAAAACATTTTTCAAATGCGGCATAATTTTACAATCTTTGTTTAATTCATATAAATTGAAAGTCACCCTGTCAGCTAAAACAGGTTTACAGTCTCTATACTGCAGTTAACGATTAATTGATGACTAAATTATCGATGATTATTTCAATAATTGATTTCACAGTTAATTGTTTCAGCTCTAGTTATATTAATTGTTGTCTGCAGGCAGCCGCGATTTACATAATTAGCCAATCATAAACGGCCTGCGCGGACCGAGCGAATCTGGATCCTCCAGCGTTTTGTCTGCCCTGTTTAATGAGGAGATGATGTGAGCTGCTGGCAGTTTAGGGTTAGCTCCAAATGAAAAACAAGGCTCTGCACCCAGAATCTCTCAGGTTGGATAAATGGCCGTGCAGATGCTAAAAGGTTAGCATCCTATTTTCTCCTGTGTTAACCATGCAATACATCTTACACTACGTCTTGTAGATCAGCTTTCTCCGTGCTAACATATTCGCACATGTTTTGAAACACATAAACCCTCAGAGATCAGACTCTACAACTTAAAAGCCAACCAATGTTTAAAAGTGTAATGATATAACAGAAAATTATTATTTCACAAAGTTAGAATGTAGGGGGATGATGACCTGGACATTGGAGTCACTCTGATCAGTGCGTGTGTGCGCTCATTTCCATCATGCGTGGGCGTGCATCGTTCCTCCCAGTCGTTGACAATAACCCACAATCAATTTCTATTTGGCTAAAAGCCGCTGCTGGGAAGACAAACCTTTACTGCTTCATTGTTTACTGAGCAGCTGTTCCTCCGCCGCTCTGGTCCTCTAAGCATTCTTCACGTTATGGTGCTGTAGTGCATCACGTGTCTGTCAGTCAGTGCTGTGGGTAGAGGCTTGTGTCTGCACTGAGTAAAACTGCTAAATATTCCCTTTTATCACAGCAAATGACAGATTCCTCATCCGCACGCTTCTCTTCAAGGGACTGCCTTTATTCTCAGCCAATTTCACAGCGTTTTGATCTTCATTCTCTCTCCTCAGGGATGTACAGTCCAGGCTTGAAAGGATCTTAAAATCCATTTTTTCCTCTTTATCTGCCTTTTAGTTGACCCTCACAGTGAGTAACCAGTGGATTATATATAGCACCTTTTAATTCTATTCAGTTTAGTTCTATAGCTCCAATTCACATCATGTCATCTTAAGGCACTTTCCAGTTCACCAGATCATCCAGTCAGATTGATTCAAAGTTTTCTATCTAAGGAAAACCAGCTGATTGCATCGACTCATTGACTCTTCAGCAATCCCTCACACTAAGCATGCTTGTAGCGACAGTGGAGAGGAAAAACTCCCTTTGAACAGGTAGAAACCTCCAGCAGAACCAGGCTCGGTGTGAGCGGCCATCTGCTGA
>JAGKQL010003858.1:0-17753 GCA_018398635.1 Cyprinodon brontotheroides | reverse complement strand
TTAAAAACAAGTATTCCACACACACAAACACACACACACACACACACGCACAAGCACACACACACACACACACACACACACACACACCACACACATAACCTTTAATGTTTAAAACCATTCATTAGGATTTACAGCATTCAACGCAGTGTCCACAGAATTCACTGATTTTACAGAATTACCATGTAATTTACTTTTTCAACATCCCTGTAAATCCTTATGAATGTTTTTTAGACCATACAAGTTATTAGAAGACCCAGCAAGCAGGTAACACTAATGTCTTTTAGTCAGTTAAGCAAATGTGGATTAAACTAGTTTGAGTCAGTCAGAGGAGATCTTCCACAGTCCAGAAAAATTCAAACAAAACCTTTATTATGTGAATTCTGTAGAGTTCTGTAAGCGGTTTTATCTTTAAGACTGGATTATTGACCTTCTTCTATCTGCACGTGATCCTTCCTTATTTTCATACATATAATCTTTTTATTAGCTAGACTGCAGGCTGATATCAAAGATAAACATATTGTGTTTCTAGTCTCTGCAACACGTTTCAATTCCTTAACACAAATGCAAAGCTACATTATGGCACCAGTAAATTTTGTGCAAACATTAAGCATATTATGCCCTCTAGTGGTAACATAGTTGATGTTGCATATTAATGGTCTCAAGAACTTAAATTGTGTTTCTAAAAATTAAATTTTCTTCATGAGATAAATACTGGCTTTAAAATAAAGGAAATACATACATTAATTTTTTTTCAAGCAGTGTAATTTTAATGCACAATAATCAATATAATGACGATCCTTCTTCTCTCAATGGCCTAGTACAGTGAATCATGCAAGCTAAGAGCTCAGCTTCTACAAATACAGCAGTTGGAAAAGATGCTAGCAACAAAAAAAGCAATAAAAGATGTATTCAATCATTTTTCATTGAGTTTGGTTTTACATTTAAGTCTGGATAAATCAGGAAGCCAGAGAAGGTGCTGTCATCCTCACTGCTGGAGTAAACCCCGTTCCAGTCTCTCAGAGTCTCCAGCCACACCTGGTCGCCCTCGCTGAGCTGAATCAGCACAAGGTTGGAAGCCTGATCAATGTCCTGGCCGTAAAGAGAATCTCGTGACCTCACCTTCCGCACCCCATTAACCACCAAGGCCACCCGCAGGGGCCGGTTACGCACCGTGATGTGATAAGTGAGCAGGTAGACTCCTGAGTGAGTGACGTTGAACTTGTGCAGTGCTGGGTCCCAGTTCCCATCCCCATTATAAAAGATCTTATCAAACTTCACAGGCAGTCCGGGAGGCGGAAATGACCTGCTTGGGAACAAACCCACACTAAAAGCAGAGCGAATTGGCTCTAATCTCTCACCTGGGTTGCCTTTTGGGCCCCGAGGGCCACGTACACCTTTAGCACCCCTCTCTCCCCTAATTCCTGCCATTCCCCTTGCACCTGGAGGCCCTCTAGCACCACTGTCTCCCTTCTCTCCTGGTACCCCCCTTTCCCCTTTTACACCGTCAGTCCCATTTGCTCCAGGAGGGCCCATCTCACCTCTTGGACCAGGGGGCCCAGGATCACCAACATCACCTTTCTCCCCCCTCTCACCAAGTAAACACTCTCCCAGACGTCCCTGTTCACCTTTCTGACCCTTTGTCCCAGCTGGTCCTGGGGGACCCATGGGGCCAACAATGCCTTTAGTTCCATTGTAGCCAGGCTCTCCTTTCTCTCCTGGGTCTCCTTTCAGCCCATGGATCCCATTTTCCCCCTTTTCTCCTTTGGGGCCCAAATCACCTAAAGCAAGGGGAGAGTTTATTCAAAAATAGGAGAGAAATGATCAAATGTTATGTACCATAGGGCACACTTAAACTGTCTACATGCATGATTGTCCAGTGAGATTGTTAACTCTGTAGGGAAAGAAGAAGTAAATAGTAATCATTATTGAATATATTTTAGCAGTGCTATTACCGGAAATTCCCACCATAAATACAAATAGATTTAAAAAAAACATTCAGTTTATAAATGATGCACAATAAACTGCAATAAAATAGGCAATACACATGGAAGAAGAGAAGAAAGACAAGAACACTTTATCTACAGAGTACTGTGGAGTAATCCACAGAACTTTACAAGAGATCAAAGAAAGACAATGAAATAAAAAATAAATGTTTTTTTTTTCATTCTCAGAAATGTTCTGTCAGAAATCACCATTTAAATTTTGCTCAAAAACAGAGCTCAATAAGTCAAATTATTATAATAACATAAAACAACACCTCGCTTTAATCTCATGCATTAGTAACTGGGCTGAAAGTTTATTAATGAGCTCCTCTGATTGAAAGGTGTGTAATGTTTTTGCTTCTTGAAAGGAATTAGCAGTTTCTGTAAATCTTTGTTCCAGAGCCGAGGGGAGTAGAAAATAAATGCGACCTTGCCTTTTTCAGTTCTGGTCCTTCAGGCAATACTAAACTTGTCTATGATGATCAGATGGATTTACATAGTTCATAATTATCAAGCAAAGTATTATCATTCAGTCAAAGACCATTCAACAATTTGTAGATTATCTATCTCCTTGAAAACAGGAAGGCTGTGCTCTGACTTTAGAAATGGTGCAGTATGATCCAACCTCCTGGTGTTGGTGTGGACTCTGGCAGCTGCACTCCAATTATCATGGTCATTAAAGGCATCATCTAACTTAGGGGAAAAATGCAGCCAATTTTCTGCACAATAGTTTTGATTGAAAACTCTTGAAGAGTTTTTAGGGGAAAACTAATGCAGACAAGCAAAGAACTCCAACTGAAATGTGTCCGGTATTGAAAGAAAATGCTCTTTACACATTTCAGTGCAAAACAACCTGATTTAACTGATGAGCTGCTAATAAATTTTCCATTACCAAAGAATTGCAGAAGAAACATGTCATAATGAGATGGTGAAAAAAACTTGCTTAATACCTTTGCAACCTAATTATGCAAGTGCTAATCCTGTGGGAAGAAGGTTACTTTATCATAAACCAGCTATGACTGGGCTCCTCCTAAGATTATTTGACTGAGGAATCAAAACTAAAAGCTGGACTTTTCTTACAAAGTTTCAGAAACAGCTGAAAGGTCCAGTTTTCCTTAGGAGTAAGAAGCAACGCACTTAATACCATGGCCTTTACTCTCACAATAATATACAGAGCGATTGGTCAAGGTTATCAAATACTGGGAGAATATAAATAAGTTAGAAGGGAATTTTAGTGAAATATTTTCAATAAGAACTTGAAGACGGAAAAAGTTGGATTTTTTTGTTTATTATTATTTAGGACTTGATCCAAAAAACACAGCAAGGGGAACTTAACTTATTTCAAGGAATAGAAATAGTCCATTGAGTAGATGAATGTATTTTTAAAAATCTTAGAAATTAAAAATGTAAAGAAATGAAGGGAAATAAATGAAAATCATGCAGCATAAGATCCCCACAACCAAGATGTAAAGAAAGGGTCAGATTTGCACCAGAGCATTGTCATATAAGGTTCTTGTTAAATTTAAGGTTCTGGTTAAATTCAGTATGTAGACATGTTTGATACTTACTGCCTATTTTATTCTTCTTTCTAAACATTAAATATGGGCCAGTTTGTGTTCATTTTGTTGCATGTTTGGGTTTTCGTGAGTTTTTACTGACATTTTCTATTTCCAAATGAAAAGAATTAGCATGTCCTCATTTTGACAGGTGATCTTAAAAGAATTCACACACCTTTCTCTCCAGGTTTTCCTGGGATACCATGAGAGCCTGGTTGACCCATCGGCCCATGATCACCCTTTTCACCTGCGGCGAGTTTCATGGAAAGAAATGCAGAAACATATTTTATACACAAACCAGGATTTTGTGACAAGCAAACTTCTTGTCTAAAAACTATAAGAGTCTATTTCTGTTCATTATTGCCCTACCTTTGTTGCCATTTAATCCATTGAGCCCAGGTAATCCAGTTGGTCCTGGAGGCCCCTGGGGTCCTGTTTCTCCTTTTTCCCCTGGCAACCCTAACAAAAATGAAGAAGGGTGTTGTTTTTGCCCCCAGAAAGGGATTTTCTTAAAATGAATCACCAGCCTTACCTGGAGGACCACTTTCCCCCGACGGCCCTGGTGGCCCTCTCTCTCCAGTCGGCCCTTTGGGACCTTTTTCGGGCGGGCAGCACTCACAGACATTGAAGAAGCATTCATTATAGTCAAAAGAATAATTCCCATGGGTGTTTCCAGGGGGTGGCATCGCATCAGTGTGATACTCAGCTGGGAAGGTGTTACTGTTGAAGGTGCTGCTGTCCGTAGGGGACAGGGAGTATGCATCAGTCATAATCCCAGTTGCTCCTTCTGTGTGCAGGCTGTTGGAAGGAGAGGGGGCTTTTGTAGCAATCGGTCCAAACCTTCCTCCCCCACCTAAACCACTGGTCCCAGTTTGTGGAGGCTTGTTGATGTTCTGAGGTTTGGGCCAATGTGTGGTCCTGGCAGCAGAAGTCAGTGTAATAACGGAGGCCATAAAGACAGTGGTCACCAGGATGAGATCAGGGGATGGCATACTAAATGATTAGGTTACAGTTAGAAGGTGCATTACTAGGCATCTATAATTTAAGGATTTGCTAAATAAAATCCTGTTTTCAGAAAAGCAGTTTAATTTTAAAAAGTCTATCAAAAGGTTAATTTTTTAACACACAACTTTTGGGAAGGGGTTATGTCTTCTCTGTCAGATAAATCAAAAACAGCATTTCATTTTGCATAGGAGGTAAATGGAAGTGATCTGAAAGATTTCCCAGTGAGCAGGTTCCAAGACTATAGGAACTGCATCAATGATAAGAGTGAAATTTATGTTACAATTTACCCAAAGACATTATTATCAATTATAAAGAGCAAAACCGCTAAGTGGAAGAAAAACAGATACATTTTTTTTTACATTTGTTGTTTTTAACTACATTATATTATAGTAAACGCTTTTTTTTATTATTATTTGCTATCCCCCTTGCACTGATCTTAGCTATGGAAAATAGGTTCACAATTTAAACATAACCACCCCTTTTGACATTAACCATTGCTCTAGGTTTTTATCCTCTCAAAAAGGGAACTTTCTGGAAAGTATAGTTTTTATGCAAAACTACAAATACTTCAGGTGTCTTTCAGAATCTGCAGAGCTAAATTAAATGTTTGAAAAGTCTGTGGTAAGCTCCTAAGGGCTAGACAATGCAGTCAAACTCAGAGGACACAGGCCATTGTGAACACACACATAACAAACCATGATGCCTTTTTAGTCTCACTTCTCTTTATTGAGTGCGACAACACTTTCAAAAAAGCTTTTCTTCTCTCAACCAAGTCTGCTGCTACCTCTAGAAAAAAAACAACTGAAACTGTAATAAAAAAGAGGAAGTTGTTGTATTGAGAAAAGAAACTGAGAAATTCTGTGTGGTGAAGATTTAAAGAAGTCACAGTTTGAAATAACAATGTTGGATGTGGACTTTCAAAACAGAACTCTGTAATGATGGCCTGTTTTAACAAAAAAAGGATTAAAGTTATATGCTAGTTGTCAAGGAAAAATACAGCAGCCAGTATCTGTGATTGTACTGTTTGTGAGGTAACCATTGATTTAGATAAATTGAGCTGCGCCTGAAATACCATTTATACATTCCAATTTAACGAGAAAAATACAATGAAGGAAATATTTTCTTCAGTTATCAAATAGTTTAGAATTGGAAAGAATGGGAAACTTGATGCATAATATGACAAAGCTGTCTAGCCTACATATTTAATACACAGGTTTCTATCATCAGAATTTCTATTTCTTACATTGTTTTTTATTTATAATCCTCTTTCCACTAATACTCTTAATATCCCCCAAATTTTAACATCTGCCTTAAATAAAGATTGTTTTAATCGATTGATTTAAGGTTAACTTTAAAGTCTAATTTGATGATCTAGCAAAGATTTAAACAAAATCAAGAATCTATGCACATTTTACCTGGTGATGTAGACTATGATGATTCTCACTCCATTCCAAACAAGCAGCAACTGGCGGTGTTTACAGCCCCCCCTTTTTATTTCAAATGCAGCCCAACTTCAGCACCTTTAAGCCAAGGTAAGAACAAAACAGAGGGGGTTATCAGGAGGTTGGTGGGCTGGACTGAACATATTATGTGACTCTGTATTGGTAACAAAGCAAGCTGTGAACAAAGAAAGACTTTCTTCTTTGTAAATAGGATATACAGTGTCCCAAGAGCACATGAACTATTAATGAGTTATCTACCATCTACCTGTTTTCACGAAAACAGTCAAATATACATAGAAAAAGATATATGTGCAGCATGCATTTTATTTAGACATACAAGCTCAAACACAGGTTGAAGGGAAAACCATCTCATAACAAAGTAAGTGTAAATAGTAGCAATCACACCTTCTGGCAGCACCTCAAAGCAGATCAATGGATCAGTGCACACCTTGTGGGAGGAGGATCAATGTCCAGCAACAGGTGGCAAGGTAACACTGAGCCAGCCATTTATTTCCTTGATCTATCATTGGGAAAAGATCCCCTCAGAAAACCCAAGAAGCAAAGTGAAAATGAAGCACCAATGAACTGATCTCTTTGTGTCAAAATGTATAACATTAAAGTTAAGTTTCCACGGACAAAGCCTTTTCAGGTTTTCTCTTTCCATCATTCAGCTTCCTGGCAAATCTAAGAGTTCAACTGTCAAGATTTAACTCATTATTTACAATCAAAGAGTTACTAAACAGAAGTCAAAGATTGCTGTTGAATCGCTGATTCCAGTCTTGACTTTACTGGAATATTCTAACACAAGAAAGAAGCTTGGATCGAATACATGCCATTATGGTTTTTGTTTTCGGGTTGTTTGTCCCGCTGGGAGGCGAAACCTCTACTTCAACCTGAAGTATTGTTTTTGTTTCTAACAGGTTTTCTTTTCAGGACTATCCTGTTCCTATCTTCTTATAAACTCTAACTAGCTTCCTTAACCTGTTGACATGGCACAACAACATGATGCTGCATGAACAAGACTTTTTATTTTATTTTTTAGAATGGCTTTTAGGGCCACTCTTATAAAGCAGGATTCCATTGAATTCTGCTTTTTGGAGACAAATTCTGAAATCTGAGCTTGACCCTCTGCAGGTCAAATTATTAAAAGTGAAGGAAGGAAGGTTGTTCAGAGATAAGGAGAGTAGAAAGAATATCCAACTTTTAAAATGATAAAAAGCAGCTTTAGTCAGGATGTTTCTGGGTTTGCCCAAATATAGGCTAAGAAAAATTTCACTTTTAAAAGAAAACACAATGCTGCTCCAAACTAAAGATGTTTTGATTATTTCTATGTAGCCCGAGTTAAACTTTCCTGATTATCTGCAGGACCTTTTGGGAGCGTGCAGCCAAATTCATGTTTGAGCTTGAAAAATGTGGTTCTGGGATTTCAGATTCCTCAAGCAGCCCCGCATTAACAAACATCATTCATCAGAATGGGCTCACATTGGTCAGACAATCGGTTTTGCAGTATTTCCAAATGTTGTGGTAACAATGATAAGACGTTTAAATCCTCTATGTCATCGTGTCTTCATTCCTACAGGCAGGAATTCTAGAAAGAGGTGAGGGTTCCAGCGTACCAATTTGCCACACACAGCTGTATATTATGAATGCATTTATTTTTCCCTAAATAGGAAGAAACTGTATACCAACTACATTTTTGAGCAATGAGCTAAAAGTCACAGTTGATAAGATTTACAATGTCACAATCCACCTAATATAAAGCATTAAAGTGGGAGAGGACGCAGCCTCAGCTGAATTTCCAAGCATGCAGCTGATACTTTATAGCCTTCCACCGATGCTTATCAGGTAATATTTATTCAGTTAAAGTACACATTATTTCTTATTAGCTGAATCACAAAAGCTGGAGGACAATGCATGTTTGACTGAGCAGTGCTGGGTGGGTGTGTTATGGTTATTATAAACTTTTTGAAATGTTCTCCAGCAGAGGTTATTTTACCGCTTACTAAATAATAATAACTGAAACACTACCAGATCTCACAATGGAAAATTCAATTATGCATCTTAACCCACTGCCTTGGGAGCAGTGGTGTGCCACTGCACGGCCTGGGGACCAATCAATCAAGGGGTTGAGTGGTCTTGCTCAGGAATCCAGGGTCCGTTGTGTGGATCGAACCAGTACTTGCAACCTCGAGCGTAGCTATCACCCTCACACAACAGCATACCTGAGGAAACTGTCCACAACCCTCAATAGTCTGATATCTTAAAGGCTGCTACATATTCCATGAGATATAATGCAAGTAGCTTAGTCATAAACTAAAAAAATATTAGCATAGATTAAGAGCTTACTTAATCATATTTAATTACTTTTAACGCACCTTTTTATGTCCTAGTTGCTAACATGAAACAATTGTGTTAAAAGTAACTAAATATGATTGGTAAATGCCAAAAAACTGTTGCATTATTTTTTTGCAAAACATTATTTTCAATGCATTCAGAAGTGTGTAATATCCAGTTACATTTACTTGAGTAATATTTTAAAAAGAAAAGAATGAATAGTTTTGCAGCATTGTACTGTTTATTTTTACTTGAGTAAAAAAAAATGATAAAAGTATCACTTTATTTAAAAAATTCTGGCCTGCCCATCCATTATGAGAAACTTAATTTAATGAAAAACAGACCTTTTTTACGCAAAAATGCACCACTGAGAGACATAAGCCCCTTCTTTTAATGCAGGCTTATGGATTAAAAGCCATTTGTAAATTTCAGTCATCACGGTCATGGCAACAACAAAACAAAGTCCATTGGAAGGCAACCAGACGTTTGCTCAGTTTTTTTCCTCTACTGAGTCTGCTCTCTGTCATTTGAGGCTGAGGCTTGGAAATTTTATACTGTAATTTAATCTATTGTTACATACCGTAAATATTAATTTGTAATTTTATAACTCAAAAATGTATCCCTAAAAGTGTTCATTCCACCCAAATTTTAATGTACAATCACTGTATGTTATATATTAATTTTTATCTTATTCTTTGAAAGACCAGAATTTCTATATCACTTAATATTTTCTTTAATCTACATCATTTTTTAAAATATTCAATCAGTGTTGTGATCATGAGAAGGTAATCAGTAACTTCCTGTACTTGAGTAGCCTTAACCAAAATATATTTTACTCTTGACTTTATTAAATGCTATTTTTTACTTTTATTGATACAAAACATGATGAAATAGTGCTACTCTTACCTAATTATAATTTTGGGTACCCTACTGACTTCCGGTTGCAGGTAAGCAAATGTGTATATTACTGGTCACTTTTGGTACAAAAGCTCATCCCTCAAATATTAGATGAGTGATGAGTCCAGACTGCAGACAGGACAATCCATCCAACAAACTTCCTTCCCAAAAGCTTATTAATGATGACAGAGAAAAATGTAAGTAACATTTTTTCAAGGGGTAAAGCCAAAGATGATGGGCATATCAACAAATCAACTTTTAAATAATCATACATTTATTATATTTTGCACAAATGTTATTTTGCAAGAATAAAACAAACTTGTATTGGGTAATGGTACCAAACGCTTTTGCCCCGACATCCTACCGTAAATTAGACATGCAGGCCTTATTTGTTCAAATTTGTCTATATATTGATAATGTTTAAATGATTCATCAGACTACTGCTGCTAAAAGGTGGGAAATATAGAAAAGCTTTTGTGTGGGCATTCTGCTGCCAGCAGTTGAGAGATTTTTCTTCTTCTCTTGCAGCAAATGACACAGGTACTTATATCAGATTCCACTGCAATGATTCTCTAAAATAAAAAAAAATAAATGATGTTTTGGTGGATATGTATTATTAAAATAGTGTAAATAATCCCAGGTATTTCTATTATAACATTTCATTCTGTTAATAAAATGGACCATCTTCAAACTAATTTATTGAGGTTCTAAAATATGGTAGAGACTTTTCTTCACTATATAAACACAATAGTTCTATACAGGCTTAGTTGCTTAAAGAAAATGTTGTAATCAGGGGCGGAGCTAGATGGAGGGCCAGGGCCTGTCAATTATTGGCCACCGCCAGACCACTCCTACCATTTTTCCCCAATCCAGATGGTGGCAGCAGAAATACTTTCAAGTGGAATATTCTAAACATAATTTTGAACATCAATATCAGCCCTAACATTAAAGATGAAAAGTACATAATTCATGCTCTTTTTCAGAACCAGATTTGGTGTTATATGGGTAAAAGAGAAAATTATGTGTCTGTAAAGTCATCTAGAAATCTTCAGTGAAATCAAAGATAAATAACAATTTTTAATAAAAACTTATCAAATAATCATCAATTTATGTAGATATTTGTTTGTAAATATTACCTTTTATGCAGAATGTTTATTAAGACTAGTAGGCAAGTGATGAAAATGGAAAGATTTACGCCCCAGATCTCAAAAAATGAAAAGAGTTTTTTTAACTATATACCTTTTATCTAGAAATTATGGATGCTTAAATATATGCTGCCTATTTGTTAGCAAAGGCTGTAAAGTATAGTTTGTGTTTATTTAGAAAATATGGATGTTTTGCTTCGCTAATTTTCCTTGTTGAAAACAGAGGCTTAGGCAAAGAAATTTCTTATAAGGGTTGCAATAACCAATGTACACTGAGGGGCGGGCCTAAAGCGATAGGCACTGCAGAAACCCAGGGTCAGTCTCACTGTTCCAACAGAAAATTAACAAAGTTGCAAAACATCCATATTTTTCTAAATAAATACTAACTATACTTTCTGGAAAGCCTTTGCTAACAGATAGATGCATATATTTAAACATCCATGCTCCCTAGATAAAAGGTATAGTGGAAAAAAAATTCTTTTCAGATGTAAGTCTCTGGGGCTTAACATCTTTCCATTGTCATTAATACCTATTTTTTTATCCATAATCATTCTGCATGAAATTGCTAATTACAAGTACTAATATCTAAATAAAAGCAATTTCCCCACTGTGAGATCAATGAAGTCATAAATTGATTATTTAATAGGTTTTTATTAAAAATATTTTTAAACAAAGACCTCATAGATGACTTGCATTTTCTCTCTTTCTCTATATATATATATATATATATATATATATATATATATATATATATATAGCATATATATAATATATAGTATATATATATATATATATATATATATATATATATATATATATATATATTTTTATATATATAATATATACAGAGCACCCCAAAATCTAGTTCTGAAAAACCTGAGTACTGTACTTTCCTCATAAATTAATGTTAGTATATTGATGTGCATAATTAACTACAGTGTTTTTGTTGTCAAGTAACTGTTAATATAGGAAACATTTTAATGTTTTCAACAGTCCTCTTGAGAGTATTACCACTGCTGCCACCACCCGTATCAGAGGGAAGAAAATGGTAGGGGAAGTGGTCACAGGGTGGCCAATGATTGGCTAGGGTGGCATGGCCACCCCTGGCCCCCCCCATCTAGCCTCCGCCCCTGTGTTGGAACAGTGTAGATTGACCCTAAGGCTCTGGTGCCGTTTTGCTTTCGGCAACCTCTAGTGTATTGGTATGGGAAGAGTATTAAATATTGGGGAAAAAAAAAGTTAACTGATTTTCAAATTTTATTTCAGTTTATTATATAATATAATAATATTTTATTTCCATTAAACTGAAATAAAAAAAAAAAATCAGTTAACTTTTTTTTTCCAGTGGCCCCAATCCTCTTCCCTACATTGGCTATTGTCTGGCCATCCTTATAAATAATTTCTGGCTAATGAGCTGCAAAGTTGCTTCTCACATAAGGGGATGACGTTACAGGGTTTTATCATTTTTGCCATCTGCCTTTTTGTTCAGGTTTTTTCTTGAGTTCGCAGCTGCGCACTTCTGCAACGCAGTGAATTTATGGTAAAGTTCACTTTTGCAATAAGCGCTTCCCTGTTCAGACTTTCAAAATAAGAGAGTCCCCGCAAATCTTTGCACAGACCACATTGCACCTCTGTCAGATTGTTTTTGTCTTATTTAATAAACAACCCATTTCCGGTTTTGTCCTTATTTCTCAAGAATGGAGGCGTGTGGGTAGAAAAAAGAAAATCTATTGATGTGGAGAGACTGAAAACACATTTAAGAAAAAAAGGGGGTCAAGAGCGAAAAAGGAGGACACTTCCAAGTCACAGCATTAAGACTCCTAAAAGTCGCTATGGTTTAACCCAGAAACCAATAATGGGATGCGGGAGACCAGCCTAGCCCTCCAGCAGCCGTTCAGGGGCCGAGGATAGACCATCAGTGCTCTGCTGTTTTCTCCTCCTTGAGTCTGGATGCGATCAGAGCTCAGATGCGTAAAGCTGGAGAGGGCAGCCCTCTGAGGAGCCTTTCCTAAAGTCTAAATCCGGCTTTTCTCCCTCATCGTGACAGTAAATCGATCACTTTCCAGCTTCCAGTAGCGGATGGAGTGAACTGTGCCAAAAGAGGAGGGGGGTAGCAGAGACCGCAGCTCGGTTGCGTGTGATGATAGGAGACGGCGCTGACGCCTGTCTCTTCTGGGTCCGGATCATGCGCCATTTTCTCCTCAGGCCGGAGACGTTGTTCTGTTGTGCATCAGTCTGGCGCTGTGGAGCTACTTCTTTCACACCGACGAGGGGTGAAACCATCGTCAAGTCCAGCCGGGATGCCGTGAAGATGGTGAAGGGGAAGTGGCGGAGATGATGCAGAATGAGCGCCTGGGGAGGCCTCAGCGTCCTGATGTGCGGAGTTCTCCAAGACGTGGAGATTCAAGAATAATAACGTAGCCGTGTACTCATACAGGGCAGGAGGGACCACATGGAGGACCGCTTCGAGGTGCTCACCGACATGTCACCAACAAGAGCCACCCGTCTATATTCGGGATATTCGACGGCCACACGGCGGAGAGGTACTGAAGCACCACAGGCGCATTGGTTTTTTTATTACAGCTGCTGCAGTGAGTTCATGCGGGCAGAGATACTGCGGTTGCCAAGTTCAATTGGAACAACACACATGCATGTGAAAAAAAAAATAAAATAAGTAATCATAATTGCACATTTAACATTTTAATGCCATTAGGGGGTTAAAAATCATAGATTGCAAACCTTTATTCTCACACAGCTCAATTTAAATAGAATGTATTAACTGGTTCATTTTTTATTTTTGATTCATTTAAAAATAATATCTCAGTTTTTATTCTGTATTAACATTGTCTTTGTAGGCTTGTTAACACATTCCCAATCATATGGGTGTAACTTTTGTGATGAAAGTTGAGGTGGGGTTGCAGTGGCGGTTCTAGACCAAATGTTTCAGGGCCCAGGAGGGGGCAAGCGTGTTTTCATGGGTAGAGAAATGAATGAAAAAAAAAACAGTGTGCAAAGGGCTTAAATATATTAAGATGGCTGCATGAAGTGAAACTTTTATTCAATTAGGGTTAATTAAAATTCTATTCCTTACAGGTCAATATACATTCATAATTTTAGGAATTTTGACATAATTTAAGGCGTAAAATTGACAGTTTTTATAGAATCAGAATTAGAACTCAAGAAAAATTATAAATTCATTTGTAAAAATTTGAGCAATTTGTTTTGAAAAAAACATTTAGCAGAAGAAAACTGGGATCCTATCTCAATACCAGTGAAGCTATCACCTTATTGCTTTTAAATAATGAGAAAAACAGAGTTTGTAAAGAAAAAATTAAATAGATCCAAAGCACCTATCAGTAATCAACTATGTCTGTTACAGCTACATATCATCATTAGAATTTATTTTGAGTATTATGTTCAGTACACAGGGACCATAACAGGACGTGATCTACAGGGGCACTGGCCGTTGGTCTCCTTTCTAGAACCTACCATGGTGGGGACACTTTAAGGGTGGTGGCTGATGGACTACAGTTATTCAACACAAATGCTTCAATAGGGTTTATATTTTCTAAAAAATGAGTTCAAATATATATTTATGCTTTTCTATTGTTGAGAACACATAAAAACAGAAATACACTGATATTTATATTTATGGATAGCTAGACATACACTTATAGATAAAGGAGGAGCTGCTGTTTCCTATGCCAACAGCAATATATCATGCCCCTATGTACACTATTTCAGTTTCTTATTCGAGTTCATTCATCAATCCATCCAGAGAAAATGTGGATGCATTGATGGATGTTTTCCTTTCAGCTACATGAGTGATTCTCCTTCAAAGTGGCTAAATCAAATGTGGTGAAAAATTCTTCCACATATTGCTGAGAGCCAAAGTTCATGTATTGAAATTATTAAGGGACGCGGTCCAATATCAGTCCCTCAGAAAGCTACTGTGCCTTACTACATCTTTCTGGGAGTTAACTTGAAGCTAATAACAATGAGTTTTGTGTGCTGTGGGTTTCATTGTGTGTTTGTGTGCTCTTGGTCCCCTCATTCACTCTCCCGTCATGGTCAGTAAGCTTTCATGCTGTGTCTCCGACTACTTCTTGTTGCAGACACCATTCGTCACCGAGAGGTTGTAGTTTAAGACTTCTCAAACATAAACTATGAATTCTGTCAGCCTCGACATGTATGTGTGTATTTATAGCCTGCAATACATGTCGCAGGCTGGCAGGAACTTCTAGTTTTTACTTTTTAACTTGCGAAAAAGGTTGCATTAAAAAATAAGGGATATGGAATGCTATTTCACATTGTTAAAGAAAAAGCATGTCTGCTCATGTTTTTTTGATGAGAGGAAGACTAAAAATGCAGTCAGGACCTTTGGGATGAGCTTGGTGGAGTTTTTTAAGCATGCTGGAGGAACCAGCTAAGAGCAAAGACACCAATGGGGGGGGTTAAATGCTGAGGGAAGAGTGGAGAATGACGCTGGATTTTAGGTGAGTTTATTTGGGATTTATGAACAACAGCACTGAAAAAAATGATCTAGAGATCAGTAAAAATTAAGTTTATTTATCGTTAATTTGAGTCTGTAAATAAGATGATTTTAAGCCAATGGAATGAAAGTACTTTTACTTTTAAAATAAGATAATTACATAAAATGCTCTTGAAATAAGACAATGCAGTTATTTTTTCTTATTTAGAATTTAAATAGTCTTGTTCTATCGGCAAGTGTCTCACTTACATTCTCAATTCAAGAACAAATGCACTAATTTTAAGAAAAAATACTTAGATTTCAGTATTTTGGCAGTGAGTGGAGGAGAGCAAACAGGACTGAGAAAAGGTAAATAATTAAAACGAAGGAAGCTGAATTAGACACTTGAAACTAAAAACCGCCTGTAGAACCTCAGGCAATGGTTTATTAAATCATTCATGCTTCATCTGATTTCACGTATAAACATCTATCTGATCTCGAAAGTTTTAGTTTTTTTTTAGCAGAAACTTTTCCCATCAAAGTTTTGCAGCAATCAGAACTTTATTTCTGTGTAGCTATGATACATTGACCAACTGATAAAAAGGTAGGGATAAGAGTTTTTAGCCTAAGATAGTTTACAACTTTTTACAATCCAGAGGATTATAAAAAGTTTAGCAAGATAAAATCTTGTTAAAAGGCGTTTTAAAAAAATCAGCCTCTAACTTTCAAAAATATGTACACAGGAAACGTGTCGTATCATTAAAGAAATTGTTTTATTTTTATTTGGAGGTAATAAATGATAATAAACTCTTGAAGAATTGAGGATAGTATATTTTCATAGAATGCTGATATTTAGAAAAATAATAAAATATAAAAATACGTGACTAATGACAAGGAAAAATAGATCTAAAATCTAAAAGTGTCATTCTGTTTTGTAAATTCAGTGGATTTACTCCATAAAAACCCAGCAACGACTGATAAGATATAAATTTGTGTATTTTATGTATACTTAAAAACATCTCTTGCTTCTTCATTCTAGCCAACATTATTAGGTGGAGTGTCATGAGAGACCATTCTGGCTTCATAGCAACATGTTGCAGACAACAGCTTGTTTGTTGCGCATTTGTTGTACAGAAAAGCATATTTATTAATATCTACACTTTATATATGCTTTCAAAAAACAATTTAAAACCTTACTTTAAGAAATATTGAAAATGCACACCTTTAAACAGTATTTTGTTTGGTTTCTAAGGAATTAAAGAGTCAGAAGCATGACGTTGACAAACTATGGCAACAAAATCAGGGTAGCTGGTGTTTACTTGTGTAGACCTCTTTGTTTATTTTAGTCCTCTAAAATAATATTTGTGGATTCTTATCAGTTCTACCCTCCCCACTATCATTCTGTCTTATGCCCTCATTGCTTAGTTTGTTTCCTTTTTTTTTATCGCTTTCCTATATCCTTTCATTGTTTGTCCAACTTTTCTCTATATATTTTTTCCCTGTAATCCTTTTTTTAACATGAATATATGACTTTGCTTTGGATTTACAGTGAATGTACAAAAGGTTTCCGTAAATGAAGTCATTCTGATGCAGAGCCATTGCCATATATGGACAGAATATACATCCCCTTGTGTTCCAGTCTTGAAAATAAGCAGAAAGATATCTTAGGCGTGTCTGTTTTTTTCTTGCTTACTTCGTTTAATGAGTTGGGGCCCTGAAGATGAAAAGTCAGCACAAGCTGCTGCTGCTTTTCAAAAAACTTGATTTACAGAGACTAATGCTGTGGAAACAGACTCATCTTTTACAAGGCTTCTACATCAAATTATACCTATACATTGAGAGGTGCAAAGACATTTTATTATAACAGTGATGTCCTTAAGCAACCCTGGCTACGCATGAGTCCACTTTTAATACTGCAGCTCCCATATTTCACATTGACTAATTAAATACAGCAGCTTGTAAAATCTTTAACTATTAAAGGGTTTGCTGCTACATTAATCCTGCAGTTTTTTTCTGCTGTTTTGCTGCAAATGGAGAAACTGCACTTAAAAGCTCTTTTACTCATCCCATCTCAAAAGTGGGCCACTCTATCAATTGGATTATCGTATGTACCCCTTCAACAGGAAGGATGGCAAAGGGCGGTCTTGGGAGGATGATTTCTCCCCATTTTAGGAGGGATTTTGGCACATCTGCCATTCCTGAATCTCTGGTAAAAATACCTCTCCTGCTCTTTGTACAGGATTGCTGCAGCAGATTTACAATGTTACCGTAAACAACATTTTTGTAGAGTTGTTAAGAAATTAAATCTGTGCTTATCAATAAACGCTGCATTGAGGAAAGCTTGTTGCTCTTTGAGCTTGACAAAAACAATGTTGAGAGCCTGTGTTGATTACTAACATTGTAGCTCGTAAATGTTGCCCTGACTAGTCAAGATAAGTTTTTATTCTGAAAGTGGAAAATTCGAAAGTGATGATTTAAGAATGGTGATGCATGTAATATGGTTGTTAGAATCTGTGTAATGACTCAGAACAGAGGGACCCAATATTCAGACTAGACAGACAGTGAAATAACTTTTAAAAAGTTTATTTAAAACTGGCAGATCAGAGTAGCAGCAGCTAGGACCTCTGAGGAAGAAAACTCTGAAGAGTTTAGTGGTTAGTGATCATGTAAATCTATTGGAACCACTAACCTGGTTTACAAGTTAAGTCCATGCCCAGAGAATGAGCTAGAATCCAGCTGCTAGGCTGCCAACAAGATGATGTGGGTGCTGCCCAGTGTCCCAGATGCTGCAGCACTGGAGAAACAAGCAGGAGTTCGAAGACTTGTCAGACAAAGAGATCAGAACAGGAACAGGCAGGCTCAGAGGTCCAGGGATCCAAAGCCAGGTCAGGCAAACGGATCAGAACAGGAACAGGCAGGCT
>JAGKQL010003857.1:0-17788 GCA_018398635.1 Cyprinodon brontotheroides | reverse complement strand
ATAGATAGATAGATAGATAGATAGATAGATAGATAGATAGATAGATATACATAGTGTGTGCACTTTTCAAGTTGGCTGCAATTGGAGACATACTTTCAGAGGAAGTATGGGTGTTGTTAGGGTAGATGGTGAGCACTCTGTCAGAGTGTCACTGCTGCTGACAGACAGAAGATTGTGACTTAAGCTTGATGCATAGCAAACATTATATGAATATACTGAACTGAAAGCACGCCTGGGAGCCCTGTCATCTCCTGTACTGGCAGAAAGGTGGTGGGTGGATGACAACTTCCTGTCAGGTGACGTCTTCATGGCCCAGTTACAGACACTGTTCTGAGCAGAAGAATATGTTTGCATGGAAATATAGAGGTCAGAGAGGATGGGAGTCTGTTGAACTCATTCTTGCTGTAAGTTAGTAGATGTAGTGGACATTTCAGATGAAACACAGCCGGAATCCTTATTCAGTGATAGGTAATCTGGATTTGTTTATTGTTGCTAAAAAAAAAAAGGGAACTTCAGCAATTTTAAAATATATAAAATGTGAAAACGTTTTGTGAAAAGAGAATCTTTCTGTAAGAACTGAGTTTAAAGTCAGTGCTGTGCTACAAGAAGGCAGGCGTGATAAAACTCAGTGGAGTGTAATGCTGCCATCTATAGGTGAAAACTCCATTCAAGAGCCCAACAATGCCTTTCCTGTCAACTCATTTAACAATCATTGATGTAAAAACAGAGAATATTGGCTATATAGTAAGGGAAACAAATGCATGTATAGCAACTAACTCTGCCAAAAAGTAAAAATAAACAAACAAAAACAACTGAAAAAAAAAACTACAAAGAGGGTAGACCCAAAAGCAGCAGGTTTGGGTGGATAACAGAGACATCCTGGATTTATTTTAGTGCCTCATTCAGCTGCACCAAATTTTCCATCTCTGCTTTTCTTTCTTCTAAATTCTACCAATTCTGCATGTAGATTTGAAGCTATCTTGTAAATTGTACCACCTGTAATATTTACATCTCATTTCTAATACTTTTTTTTACTGAACCCTAAAAGTTAAATGTCCAGTTTCCATTTTTTAAATGTTTTGTCGGATGAGCTACTGTTTCTTTTTTTAAAAATCATAAAGTTTTTTTTTTTCTTATAGACTTTGAATCAGGAAGCAGCAGATAACTGTGCTAAACCAAGAAAACAGCTTTCCAAAACCGTCTTTAAAGGGACGGTGTGTAAAAAAAAATAGGCTTTTTATCAGCAGAAGTCAAGTATTGCTTTAATACATACATATTCTGTGAATGTCTAATAAAGTTATATATCTAAAATGAAAGCCTCCTCACAGCTTAATCATTTATAAATATTTAGAGGGTGCGTGCCCCCCAATGGGAGGATGCATGGTGCTCAGCCATTTAGGTTATTATTAGCAAAAAGGGACAAATTGGGCCTACTTAATGGGTTTTACCTGAGTCTGAGAAAATATTGTTGTGGCGTGTGGAGTTTAAAGCAAACTAAAACAGCCCTAGATCACTCCAACTTCCACACGCCTGTTAAGTACACAGAAAAAATCTGTACACTTCGGCCCAGTGAGAGGCAAGAAAACACAAGCTAAAAAAAAAACAAAAGAAAAGAAAAAAAAAAAGTAAAAGAAGTAAAACTAGCAGAAAAGGAGAGTCTACAATAGAATAACATTTACTTGGTGGAGACAGTTTATAAGAGCAATTCACTATAACGATTAAGTTTATTTTGGTGTTATGTTAGAAAAAAAAGGCTTTGCAATCCAGAAACTAGTCTTTTCCCCAGGACGGAAGTAACAAAGCATGCTTTTTGGTCATTTGTAATTCATTAGTTCACCACAGATGGAGATACAATTCTGACACACCGCAGCTTTAAGTGTGTTTTTAAGTGTTAATGATTTATTATAACCCTGCCATGTTTGCATGCAGCTTTGCTGTGGTAATTAGTTGAGTTTGAGTCGAGTTAGTCAAAACCCTACTATAAAATCTTTCAGAGAAAATCATATCTGCAGGTCTCTTTCTTCCATCAGTATTGACAGAAAAATGCTTCTTTGCAAAATAGCTGAAGGTGTCGGACGATATGTAGAGGTTTTTTTCACATTTGAAGTCCTGCCAAATGAAAATTTCAATTACTATTCTAAGTCAGGATTTGACTGGGTCTTTCAAGCACACAACTCCTTTTTTTTTTTCTCGAAAGTATATTAAATGATATTGTCCATCAGATGGTAAATATTTCCTAAAAATTTCAGTCTTCTAGAGTCTCTAAGAGTTTTTAGAGACATTGCCGCAGTAAATGATTTTATAATCATCTTCGTCACCCTACTTTTGTTAAACTCTATTCCTACTTTGAAAATGATAGACTGTGGGTAAAAGCACTATTTGATATGTATGAAGACTAAGATATTCAACCTTTAAAGCTTTTTAAAAATTGTCTCAATGGTCTGGGTGCAGTCATCCTTGGTCTTGGTTTTGTCGTGTTTATTAGAGTTTAGTTAGGATAAATTATACTAAGGTGTAATTTACAAAATAAATACTGAGAATGATTGCTAGCAAATTCAGATTTACTTTAAGGGCAAAGTGTTCATGTTTCTAAGGAGTTTTGTTTATAAAAACTTCGTTAAAAATGTATAATTTTCACATAATAATTATAAGATAGCTAATCCCCAATCCCTTAATGCCTCCCTATCATCTGAATGCTCTAATACATGTACAGTTCTTAAGCTGTACATAGTTGCTTTTACAGCTCATCACCACCCAATCCTTTAAGAAAAATCAAAGATGACCTTTAAGTTTGGGACTGATTTGGCACCCAGTTGCCCTGTTAGATTTTTAGGTCGGCTCCTCACCTGGCCGCTCACAGGCAGCCGAAGGAAGCAGAAGGTTTCATTGAGAGGTTCCCCACCCTGTCACTTACCTGCTGCCACCACACAAACACCCACCCACCCACCCCCTGGCTTTGGGGTATTGGACCCCTCAAAAAAACATTAAAAACCTCTTGCAGACTCCAATACATTATTTTTAATAACACTTACTGCAAATAAGCAGGTAAAGGCCTTTATGGTTCTACTGTCACAGCGATTTTATGGATGCAGGCTACATGATTACCATCAGGGCCAAATCGATGACGGCGGCTGGTGTACATCATTTTGCTGGTGGAGGAGGCTTTTAAGGAGGGAAGCTGATTGGCAAACTGGAGGGAAGTTAATTGACTTTTAAGATAAAATCATGCTGTCAGTGGGAAAGAAAAACTCCTGAGCCTAATTTATGCACACTGAGGGATTCCCATAGATAGTTAAAGGAAAAATCACACATGGGTTTCAACATATTTTACAAATTAAACTCCCAACATTGTAGCCTGTGTTCATGGGCGTAGGTTTGCATAGGACCATAGGACATGTCCCTGCCAAAAGTTTGACCCACCTACTTGTCCCTACCAACAATTACATGTGAAAAACATGTTTAATTTTACAATACAGCATTGTTGCAGCAGTAGAGGAGTTCTGGATGGAGAATATTGACATACCTAAAACATGTTTTGTCTAAAAGGGTGACAGTGAGTTGGATGTGGCTGAGTTTGTCCTGAAATCGGTGGGTTGACGGTTTAAGCCCCTCACTCCAACTTTCAGTGTCGTCGCTGTCCTTGGGCAAGACACTTCACCTTGCATTGCCTACTGATGGTGGTCAGAAGGCCCGGGTGATGCCAGTGTACGGCAGCCCCGCTTCTGTCAATGAGCCCCCAGGGCAGCTGTGGCTACAATGTAGCTTGCCACCGTGAGTGTGAGTGTGTGCATGAATGGGTGAATGAATGTAGTATAAATAAACTTTTGGTCAAGTCTCCTGACTTGAATAAAGGCGCTATATAAGTACATGCCATTTAAAATTCTAAATTTTTTTGTTTAATTTTTTTACAATTTTGGTATAATTCCTGCTCTAAGTGGGTTTGCTCAGTGAGCTAAAGACATGTTTTAGCGTTTCTATAATCTAGTTAACGATTAATTGATTACTACATTTTTTGACAATATTTCAATAATTGATTAAATCCATAAATAGTTTCAGCCCTAAATAAAATACACCTAAATGGGTTAAATAGAGTAACTACATCCCAGGCGTGCAGCTTGTAGAGTGAGGTTAATATATAATAAATGCTCAGTGTCAGTTCACTCTTCTAGTTCCAGTGCACATGTAAAAAAATACAATACATTTTATTTGGCGCCCCTTTTTGAATCTATTATTTTTAAACTTTGTTTCAATACAAAGAAGAACATTTAAAAATTGGGTTTTACCTCTATTTACCTGCACAATTCTATATCTTCAAATAAAAAAGTATAAATCCACATATAACAGACATATTTAGACTATATTCTGTTAAATAGGAACAGATTTAACTTCTGTCTTAGTTGCTGGTCATTTTAAATGCAAAATCTTTCAAAGTGGAAAAAAGTCCTAATTCCTCATTCATCAGAGCCATTTAAGCTTCAGCCATTGATAAACAGCATCTATCATTATAGTGCTTATAAAAATTTGTATAATGGGGAAAGCAAATGCTGCTTTCTCTTTTAAATGAAATACAACCTGATATTCCCTTCAAGCATAAAAACGAGCATGCATATTTTTGCATAGGACCGATGACATCAGACCAAATGGAGTCTATCAAGTTAAATCAAACCTATGCCCCTGCCTGCTTACTTTTTCGATATCTCTAAATAAAACCCAGTTTAACCATTGGTCTTCAGAAGAGACTTTCTGAATACATACTATCCACATACAGTAGGTGGATATGATCTTTTTTGTATAAATGCAGCTGTTTAAGATTGTTAGAGAGGGATTCAAGAAATAAATAAATAACTGTCAGGAACCTAGAAACCAGCAGATAGGTCAGAAGTTGGATGAGGTCAGTACATCTGTGCTTCTTTTCTCTCTGTTCAAACCCTCAAACGACCATTCACATAAGTATGTTTTGGGGATTTTTCTTTCAATGAAGGTGAGTGTTTCCTCTCCACTGTTACCCAAATGCATGCTTGGTATGAGGAAAGTAAAGTGAGCGACCATTGCCAGTACCTGTCCCTCTGTTACTAAATGCACATCCAGGAGGGGCTGAACCTGTGAATACAATGAACGAACTGAAACTCTGGAGGAGCTGCAAAGACTCAAAGTTCAGGTGTAGAGAATCTGTTCAAATGGAAATGATAAATGATGAGCTCCATAAATCTCCATAAAAATTAATAGAAAAAACCATTTTCCACCCTGACTAAAGGGAAGACAGCATAAAAATCTATTACTTAATGACCAAACGCTTATGGAAGCTCTTAAATAAGGAACATACCTTTGATAAAATTACTAGCCATCCCGTGTCCTTGTCTCCAAAAGCTTGGCAATTAGAAATCAGCTGGAGCATTACTATAATAAAATGTTTTGAAAGTGCTTTATTATGTTAAAAATTACATTATTTTTCCAAACCAAAATTTCACTACATTGGATGACAGGACCTCTCCACTGCCTTTCATCCTGGCTGCTTCGCACTCAAATGCAAACCAAGGAACTATATCACAGATCCTTCCTCCCAGCAGCTGCAACTTTACAACCACCACTGTTCCCAACAACCCGACTAAGTTGTTACATTCATGCTGATTTTTCAGTTTCTACCTTACCCAAGTCAGTTAAATAACATGCTGCTGCCATTTTGCAATATCTCTGATGTTGCTGCTATTTTTAAATATCCATTACTTTAAAATGTCCATAGCTGTATATTGTTATTTATTCTCCAGGTGCACAGTTTACATTGTTAAAACACTTCATACAGTACAGTATTTCATTGTTATTATCTTAAACTTTCACTATTATGTTATTCTTATACATTCCTGCTAGGTCCACATTTGTGTGACTATTTTTTCTATAATCTTTTGCTTTCGCTGTAAACACCAGAATTTCCCCAGTGTGGGACAATAAAGGGATTTTCTATTTCTTACTTCTATTCTGCAAAAATGCAGGGTGCAGACTGCAACCACGGTGAGGAGAAATATTGGCCAAATTTTGGCCACGTGTCCACCCTCAGTGAAGTTTTCTCCAAACGTAATCACCACAATTCACGTCAAACTGAACTCCAACCTGAGAATCAGAATCAGAAAGGTTTTAATCCCAGAGGGAAATTACTTTTGTTACAGTTTAATATAATATATACACACATCCAACTATACAATATAATAAAGATAAAAAAAATAAGAATAAAAAGAGATTAAATATATACACATATAATTGGTGGGAAGACCCATAGATGACCAATCTGATCTTTGTTTGAGCCTTTGCAAACAGTAGCCCCGCAAAAATATTCTGTATGCATGAATCTATAGACACACAAACTCCCAAGCTATTTCTACTTTATATACTGATTCAGGGAGGGTGGGAGTACAAAAAGGGAAATAGAAAAAAGGTAGGTATTGTTACAGATTTGAAAATGCAAATAAAATGTGAAAAATTCAGAATATCTTCATACAGCATAGTAAAATATGTCATCGATTGTTTTAGGAAATTGAAAAATATGTTCTTTTGAATTTAAATTTAAAATATCATATGAAATTTAGTACATTTTTAGACTTAAATATTTTTTCCTTTGGTTTTGTGGAGCAGTCTAGTTTTTCAGTGCTTCAAGTTATAAAGTCTGCTTCTGACCAACAGGATAAGTGAAAGTGGCTTATATCCGTCCCAGTTAATCAAAGATTGTGTTGACATAAGAAGTCTATTGGAGAACATCCCATAAAAAGGCGCCTGATGTTTGAGTTTGTGTTGAATGCTGATCCACTTGGACTTGCACTGCATTTCCTCTTTTTGTGTGACGAGACAAAGCAGATAGTTCTCCGTCTATCTGAGAAGATAGGATCGCTGTGCAAAACAGCAGCCAGCCATTATTGACACCGTGTCTGTGTGGGAGTGTATGGATGGCACACAGCTTAGGCATAAAGAAAGAAGAGTGAGCATATTGGAAGCCTGTTAAACAGTGCAGAAAGTGTAACTGTCTGACCACCTCAATGTGACAGGGTGCTTAAAGACGCGCCTCTTTTGTCCTCATTATTATTTATTTAAAAGGTTTTGGAAAAGCCTTTTTAATCTAAAACTATCCGCATTAAAGTTAATGGGAAACAGCTTTGTTTTGATGATGAAAGGAAACATCAGACCATTTTTAAATGTATTTACCTTCGACACACTTTTTATTTTAATTTATTTTTTCTGCTGGAAGTAAAGAACATTTCAGCAACTAATGAGAACCAAATGTTCATCTTAAGTAATTTTCATCAGAAACATTAGAAAAGCTAACAAACCACACCGAGGGATTGCTCTCTCACTGGCTGATGACACGTAGAAGTTTTTTTTCTGTCCAGATACATCAGAAAACCTGAGATCAGTTATTTAAGAATTTATGTCTTCATTTATTTTTATCTGTCATGCATTTAATCGCCATTGTTTTAACGAGTTTGAGAAAATCCACATTAGCAAAACTCAAATTTAAACACCAGACCAAACTATCAGATATGCATCATCTCAAAGTCATTAGTTGGAACCACCTGAGCAACTATCATGGTTCTGCAATTGGCACAAAAATGCCTCCATGGTAATAGTTTGCCAACTGCATTAGCTGAGCTCTGGAAACATGGTGCTATTTTTTGGCCAGTATGAAAAACAATTGTTTTAAAAATAATACGGAAGAGAAGTTTATTTGATAACATGAGGCCAAATTGACGTTTCTGGCATATGGTCCATCCATTATTTTATTATTTTGCTAGTGTGAGATTTGGTGACCCAGGTAACAGATACCTAAACATTCCTCACCTCAGAGACTCTGCTGTGCGCAGCTTGGCCTCTTGAATTAGACTTAGAGCAACCTAAGTAATTCATAGGTCAAAAGCCTAAAAGATGGCAAATATAACATCATACAACTGCAAAAAACAAAGACTTCCATAACTTGAGGTTCCCAAACCAACTTACATAAGCTGCTCCCTTTTTTGTGCCAAGTTTGCCTCCTAAAGACATTGCTGAGGCCCCTCTTAATGTCCAGCTGTATTGATGTGCTATATTATGCATAATGACTCAACATCAACACCTTTATCTAGTGAGATAATTACCAGGTGTAAAAAATCTTTATCTCATCAAACAGCTCATTTTAAATTTTGAAGCCGTCATGGTGAAATGCGGAATCCATTTGCTTATGTAAAAATAACTTTTCAGTCCCTAAAACACAAAAAAATTAGACTTATAAAAGTGTTGCCTGGAACTGGTGGTAATAAGAGAGGACTGACACAGGAGGAGAAGGAACAATAGCTACCAGAGCAGAGAAAAGTGAGAAGACTGATAAGGCGGGTGGCTAATACTAGCTACTAGGGCAGGATTAAGCAATATGCCTCTGTTTTGGTGAAACACCCACACATGCACACAAGAATGATCTGTCTATTGGGTCTGTGCATATCCTTTCATTCAATCACACCAAGCTATGTGCAGAGATGGGTTAAGGAGCTGTGTTGCCCTTTGAGCCGGTCATGCTAGGCTGTAATGACTTTAGAGGATCCTGAGGTTTTTTTTTTTTTTCCGCCAGTGTAAAATAATAATACAAAAAATAAGGGAGCCATCTTCTTTAGGCTGCCTCTATCAGCCTCAGTAGACTATCTTACTGACTTTCAACTCTATTTTTCCACCTTTCTTTCTTCTGCCATTTCCATTTCCCATCTACTCGGTTCCTCTTAACCTTGACCGATTTACTTTGTCCCTTTGCTTACTCTTTGTCATCAAATGTGGATTGGTCAGATATTTACAGCTTCACGCTTTTCCATTTATATAATCTTTATTCATCCAGTGTAAAGTAAAGCAGGACAGAGGCATCCGAGTCGCTCGGCCGTCCGTCCCAAGCTGTTTATCTCCAGGTCCTCTGCAGCTTCCTCTCTCTGGTTATCTCTGTATAGCTCATCCATTCTTTATTTTCTCATTTTGAAGGCTAGATTGAACAAAGAGGCTCTTCCTTGGGGACAGTATGACAAAGAAAATAGTTATTCTCGGTGCAGATAATGACCATTGTAAGTAGTAACTGATTGGACCTATTTACAGCATGCAATCAAAGGAAACAGTAAAGATTATAATTATCAATAAAGGATCTTAATTAAAAGAATCTTGGGATAAAAAACACGTAAGGATGAAAGAGGGAAAGATATTCATAAGGAGAACAGAAAGTTTTAGAAAAAATTAAGATGATCATTCTTTTTCATTTTTTTTCCCAGATGGTTAATAAATTTGGGATTAGACAATGAATTTAAGCATCGATATATTCTCCCACTTTAGCACTACCATAAACAAGCTGCAGCAGAGTCGGTCTGTGAAACAAAGGCTCCACAACATTATTATTATCAATACTTCAGCAAATGGTAAGTTCTAAAGTCTAAATGTGTACTTCTCCATTTATTCCTGACTTTTTTTAAATACAGAAAAGAAAATAAATGAAAAAAAAAAAAATGGGGAAAAAGAGGGAAAAGAGCGACTTTTGAAAATATTTTTTCTTTCCATTGGTCTTAAACTAAGATCAGTCTGCTCTGATTACTTACGTTTTTGAAGATTTGTGATCTTTAGCTCCAGATCACCTTTGATAATAATCTAGTTTATGTGATAATTATGGATAACTTCCCTATCCTATATAAATAATTGGAGAAGCAAAGCCACCAGTCCTGACCTGAATTTAGTAGACTTTCTAAGGAGGGAGCTAAAGATTAGGGTAATGGTAGGAGGACTTCAGCCTCAAAACACTTAGAGCTGACGGTTGTCCCATGATTAGCACCTGGGATGAAGCCTCCCTTTCTGCCTCCACTGCAGACAGTCAGAAGAAAGGAAATACAAGGGTGGAGTCCCACACAATGCACGTCTCCCTATACTTAGCACAAAACAGGCGACGCCTTCTTAGGTCATCATTGGCAGGACATACTTCTAAGGAATAAAAACTGTTTCAGGCCACGGCTGACATTTAAACTTAAATTTTTTGTTTAATGCTTTTTTGCTCCCCTTCCCAAATGCACCCTGGAAAGAACTGCCAACATGGCCTAAATGATAAACTCATATTACTTATAATCAAAATAACCAACGGCCATTATAAGGAGGATTGACTGAGAGTTGAACAATAAAGATTTGAACAAACTCCTCGTCAACTTCCTGCCATAAACTATAGGAGGGCTCTGGTTCAAGTGCTGTTGCTCAACCACAAGTAAGGGTATTAATACTGTTATTGCTATCTTCTGGCTCTATGTAACGACAAGCAATCCAGGGAGCTTAGATTAAAGTTAAGCTAAGTGGTTACCTATATTTAAATCAAATCAAAAACAGTGTCAGCTTGTAGAGATATTGTAGCTGACATCACATCTTTCATTGATCAAACGCTGCAGCTATAAATGATATTACAGTCATAAGACTTAACTTTTTTGAAGGGAGTTTTGATTTTTCAATGTTTAAAATTTCAGTATTTGCATTTTTTTATGTTTGACTTTTCCATGTTTGATCATTTTAATGCCAAATCTGACATTTGATGTGTAAATCTTAACCTCACCCTTTATAGTAGATCTTATTGAATACAATTTCATCCCTGTGGGATCAAAGAAAATCCACATTAAATTTAAAAGAATTCACAAAGTGCTTATTTTTTTAAATCTGTGTAGTTGGAAGCTTGTAAAGACGGCCCTATTCAGTGAATGCAACCACAAAGGCATACTTCTCAACCTCTCATCCATTTCCTTCCTTGTCTTATTTCCCTCCTTTTACATGTTCCTTTCATTACGCCACCTCACTGAGCTTAATGCGTTTGTACGTATTGCAGTTATTAGCGCTAGTGGTGGTGGTGATGGGGGGTCTAATTTAATTCACCAGCAACCAGTTCTAGCTTACATTAATGCAGCTTAATAAAAGACTATTCAATTAGCTAAAGAGCTCCTTGTGCTGTGCAGAAAGAGTGACGATTGTCAGTGATGGACCCACAAACTCCAATTAGGCTCAGTGTCATTCTCACATAAACAATACCAAGTTGGCTGAGGCAAAATAGAGGGAAGAACTGAGGAGACGACAACACTGTGGGGCGACTGGGTTGAAAACTAGACACATTACAGGTAGAACAGCTGGTATATGTGACAAACTTTTAGATTCAAGGAAAGTATGGGACTTAAACTCATCACCATTATGGCAATAGTTTGTCAGAACCCGACAAGTCGGCTAGATTAGAAGGAAAAGCTGACAAACACCACATCCAGAATGACCGAAGGAAGATGTTGACGAAAAGCTAAGATACCAAACCAGTCTCTGCAACTGACAGTCAAACTTATCTGCAGCTTAAGTTAACAGCTCAAATAAAGTTTGCATGTTGGCAGACAAAAAAAGGAAAAAAAACAACACAATCCCCCCTGTGTAGCAACATGTCGTGCTGTACTTGGGCCCAGTAATTGTGTGGAAATCAATAGCGGCGCATTGAGAGCGGTCTAACCATCGTCTAACCTTGCACCATGCAGCTGTTTCCCCCAATCAAAGCCGGCCCGGTTTCCACAGCAACCTCAATCCCACATCTTCCACATTAATAAAAAGAGAGAAAGAAAAGCCATGGCACTTGGAGGTGTGGGGCTGGAAAGGAACTGGCTGAGAGGGAGGATGGGGGCTCAGATGAGGCTTGTGTTCAGCGATGAGATTTAACAAATCCAGCTTCCTTAAAAAAAATTTAAAAATACCCCCCGCAACGCCAACACAGAGATAGTGTTTATATTATTTCAGTGACAAGCCCCATTCAGAACATCTCATAAAGCCTATTCTTCCTTTTTTTTTTCACCTATTGCTCTCTCTTATTCAATATATTTGCAGAATATCCCTGATACTTCTGTAATTCAAGGTATTTAATTAAAGGGGATGGGTTTCTAATAAAAGCCAAATGGCAGATAGCAGTGCTTGGGCTCTTCAGTAGCTTGTTTAATCAGAGAATTGCTGAATGGGAGAGAAGGCAATAACAGAATGAATAGAAGCTGGTATTTGTAAAGAAATGTCAGGCAGAGAGGAAGGATATCAGAGTCAGGCGGAAACCTTTAATATGACGCTGGCTTTAATATGTGTGTCTGTGTTTGATTGGTCAGAGCAGCTGGGAAATGAAGTTTAGAGTTTGATGTAGGCATGGGTTGGTTATTGGCATCAAAGTATACAGAGATTAGAATAATCTATGCCTTTGTAACCAGACTATTCTCGCTGTATGGAGAATAAGTGACTATCTGCCACAGTTCACATTTTAATTCCTTATAAAATAACAAAAATAAGCTCTTTTGGAAATATTTAAAGAACAAAAAAAAAAAAATGGGGAACACTTAAATAAATATTAATTTAAAAAATACAGGTAAATATAGCCTTTAATGGGAGAAAATCCAGATTCGGCAGCAACAGATGATCGCCCTGAGCAGGTTCTGGTTTGAGTTTCTATATGCTAAAGAGGAATAATTCCTTTCTGCTTTTGCCACAAGCTTGCTTAAGATGAGGGATTGCTGCAAAGTTAACAACTCAATTAAAACAACCGTTCATTGTAGCCACAGGCTCAGTCAGGGGGAGGGATTAATGCCAAGTCAATGAGTCGGTGCAGTTGGCCAGCATCCTTAGATAGAGATCTTTTTCTGGCTGGCATTATTGAATAAATTTGGCTGCAGTGTCCTACTGAAAGCTGGAGGGTGGCTGCATGTATTTAACAAAATTTAAATCCATCCTTAGATGAAACTGATTCTATATTTCTGGACATTAACTAGATATTAACTGTATGTCTTGTTCATTGAAATTTCATTTGATGTAATTTGAGACTAAATTAATAAACTGAATCAAAATGAATAGGCTTAGCAGTTATTGACATCTATGACATGAAGAGGCTTTTGTTTTGAAAGACATCTGTATATACAATAAGGAATATAAGTATTTAAACACCCTGCTATTTTGCAAGTTCTCCCACTTAGAAATCACGGAGTTGTCTGAAATTATAATTGTAGGTACGTGTCTCACAGTGTCTAAAAAAATCCAGAAAATGCAATGTATGATTTCTAAAATTTCTATTTGTATGATAAAGCTGCAAATAAGTGTTTGAACGGCTGAGCAAATCAATGTTAATATTTGGTATACGTGGGCTTTATTTGCAAATACAGCAGGTTAAATTTTCCTGTAGTTTTTTGCCAGGTTTGCACACACTGCAGGAGGGATTTTGGCCCAATCCTACATATAGATCTTCTCTAGATCAGTCAGGTTTCTGGGCTGTCGCAGTGAGAAATAAAGAGTTTGAGCTCCCTCCAAAGATTGCCTATTGGGTTTAGTTCTGGGAGACTGGCTAGGCAAAACCAGAACCTTAAAATGCTTCTTTGAAAGAGCCACTCCTTTTGGTTATCCTGGCTGTGCGCTTCGGGTCATTGTCATGTTGGAAGACCCAGCATCAACACATCTTCAATGCTCTGAGGGATGGATGTTGTTCCCCAAAATCTTGCAATACATGGCCCCAGTCATCCTCTCCTTAATACAGAGCAGAAGAAATACCAAAGCATGATGCTACCACCCCCATGCTTCACAGTAGGGATGGTGTTTTTGGGATGGTACTACAATCCAAAATATTTTGATCTCATCTGACCTCATGACTTTCTCCATTGACTCCTCTGGATCATCCAAATGGTAATTGACCACCTCCTCCCATGTCATTCTGGGCTAATTTCTCACCTTTCTTAGGATCACTGAGATGTAACTTGTTTAGCTTCTTCCATTTGCTAATAATATAAAAAATAAAAGGGAATATATAGCCACCCTTCAGATTTATATTACTTATAGTCGATATTTATACCGATAATACATTGCTAGATTTCGTGATATAAAAGTTAGCTTTTGTTTGAGGCATTAAAGCTACAGTGTGTAATAATTACAGGGATATACAGTCAGAAATGTAATATATTATTCATAACTATGTTATTTATCATCATCTACGAGCTCAGCCTCTTAACCTTAATATTTGCGTTGCCTTAGAATTCGTTATTTATAATTACATAGGAGCGGGTCTCACAGCCATGGAGGCAGACATCTTTGCGCTACGGCAGCGCAGAGCCAACAAACTAGCGATTGCGAGATCGCCCATTACGCTCGAAAGTAACTACGGCAAGTTGAGAGAGATGAACTGAGACGGTACTGAAATCTATACCCTACACAGACTAATGAAATACTATCTGTAAAATTATCTATGTAAACAAACCTCATCACTTGAGAAGGTAGGTGATGCGGACGTCGTGGAAGACATTTTGTCCCGTAACGCTCGCCGTACTGTTGGGGGGGAGAAGCGGTGGGGGGGAGATGTTCATGTTGCTGCGGTCTGCAGTCCGGGCGTTAGATGTCGCTGAAAATTACACACTTAAGCTTTAAGCATTCCAGCAAATGTGTTAAAAGTTTTAAAAATTGTCTCCAAGCAGTGACAAAAAACAAACAAAAAAAAAACCAAAAAAAACAGCCGTACTAGGCCAGCCATGCATCCTCCTGAAATTTTGGTATACTATGCTAACTAGATGTGATTAGAAATGTACTTGCAAGAACACTGCGCGATTCGACACATGTCCTGTTACAAAAAGGCACAGGTTTGCTTAGCAAACTAAATATACTGACTCAAATATGGAGGTGAAGTTTTATCCGTCTGGCTGGAGTTATATTTGTATTTTTATTAAATTCAAGAAAAAATACTATCTGAAAATGGAAAATAATTTTAAAAGTGAAATAAATATATTTGACAGAACAATTTTTACACTTAAACATTTGAGACTAAAGAAAAAGTGTTGAGAGAGAACATTTTTCTCAGAATAAATGAAAGATAAATTAACATTAGGAAAATTGTTTCATGGGGAAAAAAGCTCGCAAAATATATTTCTACTATTAAATATTGTTTTTTTGCAGTCTGATAGAAAACATTTCTCTTGCAAAGCATTTTCTGTCTCTCGCTCAAAAGCCTTTTCTCTCCATTCAGGATTGTTTTCTCGAAGTGAAAAATGTGTCACATGTCCTATTCCTACTTCTAACCTAAAATCATCTTAACATATTTATTTTGTTTTATTTAATGGGGATATTTATTTAGTGAAATGTTTATGCACAATTTATCAATAGAAGTATTTAATTTATTTAATAATAAAAAAAAAGAAACTGCTCATAATATGCTTTAAAATGATATTTATTTTTTGTAGAGGATATAAAAATGTTGCCTAAAACCAGACTTACATTAAGTGTTTTTTTTTTTATAAAAAATAAATACAAAACCTTTCAGGAAAATACTGCTAATTTGTGGGTCTTGTGCAGACCTAATTTCCAAGTCTCCAAAGCTTTGTCTACCTTAAACTATAAAATTTTGGCAAACCAATAAAAAATCTGCATCCATCAGTAAACAAAGCCTGTTTGTTAATAGTTTAAAATTTAAACATTTACTGTATGTGGAAGAACTGCGTTTTGATTTGCATTTTGTGATCTCTTTATTCCTGTTGGGTTTACAGGTGTTATTTTAGTCTAATTTGGTTACCATGGGGACACAAATACCAGCAGAAGTAATAACATTTCAGGAATAATTGCCACATTAATTCTTTTGATCAAAGAAATCAGACTATTCTCACATTTTTATTTAAACCCTTTTAAATTTCAGTTAGGACCTGCTTTCGCCTTCAGACTCTTGCAGGCCAGAAACCCCAGTATCTGTTTCATCTCTCAAATCTTTAATTTCGCTACATTTCTGCAATCAAGCAATTATGGATTCAGCCGGGGCCTGGATACGAAATGATCGGCGCAGCGTGATAAGTGGAGTTAAACTGCAATCAAAGGATCATCTGCCTGGCTATCATTAACAAACTCACCTGAGCGCGTCGTCATCGACAGCCTCCTGTGTGGACGCTTGCTCACACCAGGGAGGGGGCATGTAGGTGCTGGCAAGGCCATGGATATTCTGGAGCTGTATGTGTGCAGATAACAAGCCTCCGGCCATTCCCGGTGCCCAACCATGTCCATATATAGGGAGCAGTGATTGCATCTCCACTTGAGCTGGGCTCTTTCCTCCAGTGGGAGGGGGTTAAGTGTGTAAAGTACAGAGTTAATCGCTGCAGGTTGAAGCTCCGTTTTCTGACCTTAGGGTTATCTGAAGGTTCCTCTGTACCTTATTGTTGGAGAAAATCCCCTGCTGTCACCATGGAAACACAGCCAGCAGGGACAATATGTGCCGTGGTCCAGCATATTGGGCCATTTACAAATACTTACATGCCTATTTTTCTAATAAAGAGAGTAAGTGCATAGATTTTTTTTTTCTGATTTATTTAGAAAAGAGTTTCATTTATATACAGACCAAAACAGGAATGATTATATTTTCTAACTTTCTTTAAATACTAAAGTATACATAGATCTTTGTAGGAGACAACAGATGGAAAATATTATGCAGTATAAAGGAAAGATGAAGACACACAAACACATTCATTCACTGTTCCCCTGTCCCCCACTTCATTAATCCCTCATTTCACTCTCCCTTCTTCTCACTTAATGAAACCACAAGTAATGCATACAGAAAATCAGGTTCTACCCCACACAGCTGTCAGAGGGGACACATGACCCCATTTTCACTTGTGGAAGAAATATTAGTGTGCTGTGGCAAGAGACAGTCATCCAACCTCGCCTCTACCAACAGGCACAAACAAACAGGAGACAAAGAAAACACAACCACCGGATTATGAGAATTTATTTAAGCAGAAACAGCTCTTGGCACAACTTGGTGTTCAAACAAGGAAAAATGTGAACGAAAAATGGTTTAATACATAATGGTCAAATAATGTATAGAGACATAGAGAAGCAGAAATAAAAATGGACGGATTTGATATGATTGTGGTGTCTTAGTTTCTTCACTGCTTCACTTGTTACCGATTTTCTTGCACTTCTCAGCCATGATTTTTCAAAGAGCTCTGAAAGAAAGAAAAAAAACAGGGAGAGGGAAAAGGAAAGGGGAGGGTGGGTGAACAAGAAGAGAAACTGTCAAATTATGAATTTGCATTACTGGAAGCAAAGGGGAAACTAACAGGAACCAGGATGCACCAGGAAAAATCCGGTCCCTCATGCATAAACAGAGCAGCTCAGGCTCCACACAGCAAAGAATAAAAAAAATAAATTAAAACTGTAATACATTTCTAACTGGTAGAAGTTTCTTTCACTGCAGGAGGTTATCCTTTTCACCCTGGAGACATGGATCATTAGTCAGGAGCTTCTTTAAAGAGAGAAAAACTAACAACAGGGCAATAAGAGAAATATAATATTTTTTCTGACTACCTTTAACACAATTTTTATTTAATAGATTTAACACTTTACTGTGTAAGTAGTGCCACATCAAATAAACTTTTATTATTTTAATACATTTCCAACTTACCTATGGCAGAAAATATAAACTAATATGGATAAAGGATTTTTACAGATTATTTTCCATGTCTGAAATTTTGATATAACTCCTAATGTTAGGATAAAAAAAAAAATAATATTAACCAATTAAATTGGAGATATTGACCTGCTAAAGAAAAAATAAATAAATCACCATTAATCAAACTAAATATATAGAAAGATGTTTGGTTACCACTGTATGCAGTGATGTGAACAGAGGTAACGTCTGTGAGGTTTTTTTTTTCTTTTTGTGTCCCTCCAAATCTCTGGCCTGCAGCTAAAGCATCTGCTTTTATACGACATTTAGAAAAAAAAAAATGAGGAAGAAAAACACACTTTAAGTTCTAATTCAGTG
>JAGKQL010003856.1:1032-11551 GCA_018398635.1 Cyprinodon brontotheroides | reverse complement strand
CGATTTCATCCTGGACACTACAGAAAATGGGCTTAAAGTGTAAAAAAACGAACTTCTCCTTTAAGGACCAGCACCAAATAAACTATATAATCCTTCCATGACCATTTTAACTGATAATAATCACAAATTTCTTCGCAAAGACACAGCTTTGACATTGAAAAAGTTTTAGAAAAGACAGAAACTAAAACAGCTAAAGACATATAAATGCATATTGTAACAGACCTTTAAGAAAAAAGGATGCTTATTTTTTTTTCAGTCTGGACAGAGAGATTCTCTTGGGTTTTATACAGTACCTGCTTTTAGGGCCTAGGAGTACAATTTGGTTAGAACCTGATACAGCACAATTTAATAAAACACAATTGTCTTATAGGAAATAGATGACCCATGTGGGGGTCTGGAAGATGAAATATTAAATTGAGTAATAAAACAAACTAGTAACCAGTATAAAGACATAGAAAAAGTAGAAAATGTTTGTTAAATTCCAATCAAGGATCTTGCTTCATAAAACCAAAAGCGAAGAAAGACTTTTTTTCATCGATGCATAAAAAAGTAACTGTCTAGACAAGGGGAAATAAAAAAAAGAAAGAAAACTTTGATAAATACCTCAAGTTCCTGTTTTTATACCAACCTTCTTAGTTTGGAAATATTTCTCAGATGATAAAAATGTATAAGCATGTTGCGTTGAGTAATCCTTGAGAGACATCGATCTAAGCTCTCGTGGCATTAATCGAACATCTGGTCTTTAAGGAGTTGAAGAGAGTTTAAAAAAAAAATTTTTTCAACCAGTTTGTAATTTATTTTAACTGAAATAATTAAGTTTAAAAATCCACAGAATTAAATTTTGTACTGACCTATCCAAGCTGGCATAGGAAATAATAAACAAGGAGTCAGGCCAAAACAAAGTATTTGTGTAACAAATCATTTCTTTAATGTTTAAAACATTACAGTTGCATTTCTATAACCATTAATGAAAACAATATACAAAAAAATTAACAGGGGTCAAAACAGAATGCCATCCATTAAGTTTCTCTATTGTGCTTAAAATGTCTTTGAAACCATCTACTGTAGGTGGATTAGGCAGCACATTCCTTCTTTAAGCCCTGGGCGAGTAATCACTTGCAATCTGAATGTTGTGGGTTCAATTCCTGCTTCCACCTGTCACACGTCTCCAAGTTGCGTACTGATAGTGCTGTGAATGAATGTGTTCATTTGTGAGTGGGATTGCTTTAACATGGCTGCAGTAAACTGATGTGGTTTTTGAACGGTTGGTATGATTAGAAGTGGATCTTCCAAAAAAAAAAAGAGAATTAAAAATAATCCACTGCACTTTGTTTCCAAGTTTGAAGACGTTTCGCTTCCCATCCAGTAACTTTTTCTGTTCAAAATGTCAGGAATAACGTTAAGTTTGAGGTTTTATACAGTAGCCCATAAAAACCTTGTTTTTGTTTTAAAAACATACAAATAGAAATGGACGAAATGGTGCACTGCTTTAGAATGGTCTAAGTGTCTGAAAGGGGGTTGTTAAAGGGAATTGATGGCCTGGCTCAATAGGTCCTACGCTCTCCTGTACAGGTGCTGGGATTATAGATGAAAGGGATTAACTCAATTGCTGCATTGAAGGTTTTTGAAAGTCCACACCCTCTGTTTAAGGTTGGTTTTTAGTGCGATTAGAAGTGGAGAATATGTATCTTCAGTCCATTTACCATTTAAGTATAATTTGCATCAGGGGTGGAAATATGGAAGTATTGGTATTGCAGTTTTTTGACAAGTTGGCAAAAAGCTATGGCTTAAAAAAGTTTGTGTGAGCTTCTATAAATTGATCTATAAAACCTTTATTTTTAACAATCCGTTTGTATTACTGTTTAGAAACTTGACTGTTGTTTACTAAAGTAGGGAACAGTTTAATATACATCATCTTTATAATACTAAGAAGTATTTTGTTCATTAGGGACTGGGTCATGAGGGCAGCAGTATCAGTACTCCCAGAGTTCACTCTCCGGTGACAACTCCTCCAGCTCTGCCGGTTCCCGGATCCCTCCGAGAGACATAATCCCTCTTGGTGAGGCGTGCATGGAACACCTTCCGAGGGTTTTGCCTAGGGGACATCCAAATGCTGCAGCTGACTCCTCTCGAAGTGAAGAAATGACTTTACTCCAAACCACTCCGCCATGACTGAGCTCTTCACCATATCTTTAAGGTAGTGCTTCTCCACCTTGCGGAGAATTTTCATTTTATCTGCTTGTTTTCAGAATTAGAGAATGACCACGGTAAACTAACAAACTAGCTCTAAATCTTTTTATATTGAGTAGATAGGCCTTTAATGTGATTAAGCCTCTTATGCAGTATGATATCTAAAAACAGTGTTTTGGTCCTCCTACAGACAGGTTAAAGGTTAGGGTCAGGCACAGTTTGGGACCTTGCTAGGGGCATCTAACATGAGCAGGTGGTGGTCATCATCGCCTTTGCTTTTGTGTTTTTACCTACCTGCCAGAAATGGTTCACAGAGATTAAAGACTGGATGGCAGCACCTACGCCTTCCTCTTTGTTCTCCATGGGTTCCTTAAAAGAGCAGGACGAAATGGTGAATGGAAAGCAATACCTTCACCTCCAGCTGATGAAGGTACAAGAACAGGTTGGACAAGTGTAGCAAAATGATTTCGACACAAGGCAATGGATGAATACAAGCAAATAAAGGAAGAATAGACAAGAAGGAAGGGAGCAGCATCAGAGCTTATTTCCAGGTAATAAGCTGTAAATAAGCACCACGCCCCCCTCTTTTACAATGTACATATGTATCTGTAAACAAGTGGAGAGGGGTAAAAACGAATACATGAAATGAACCAGAAATGTTTCCATTGAAGTCACTTTCATTTCCATCATAGGAAAACCATTGGGTGTCAACATGGCTCAGCAGACAGTTATGAAAACCTTGTGTTCCAGAGGTGGGCAGCTGATGCCTATCTAGTGGTATTCTTATAAATTTCACACTTAATCCGTGAGGGTGTCTGCCCGTCTATCCTGTTCCAACTAAAAAACACAGAATCCTGTTTTCTCTCTGTGGCTCCATATATAGTATCTATCTACAAATCTATCACTCTGCTAAGGTATTTATTTTTTCCAGTTTTCATTTGGACCGAAAAAACGCCTGGGGTTTTTCTCGTGGAAAGTCTGGGGAGAGGTATGCTGCTCCGTGAGCGCTAAATAAGACAGGAATCCCGTTTTTCTGGGTCCAGTCTCACCCCTGCTCCATGATCCTATCCAGGGGCTCCCCTTCTGTCACGACCGGGTATCGTGTCAGGACTCGCAGCGGAGTTGGGAAACTCTCGCCTGTCTTTCTTTAGCCGGATCTGGTTTTGGTTGTGCACAAACACTAAGACTATTTCTTTTTTTTATATTTCTTGCACTATTTGTCAACCCTTGAAAAAATATCTTTATATTTTTCTCCTATTTTTACCCTCACAATAAAACAATATTAAGTTTCAACTGCTTGCCCAATTTGTTTTTATTGATTAATGCAACAAAATACAAAATTGTAATTATCCTTGTATTTTATTTGAGCAGTGCTTAAAGAAAAAGCTCTACTTCAAGATGGAGAGACTCACCCCACACCTGCTGAATATATCCAATGACAGCCCTCACTTGTAAAACCCCATTCAGGTTAAAGACTTTCAAGAAGTCACATGATTTCCAATATGAGCATCCTTCTTAAGAAGTTGTGTTGGTGGCGGAAAGGAACTAATTCTCCGCTCCAAATATAAATATGGATGTTTTTAACCTAATATGTTTCTAAAGGTGGAAGAAAAATGTTTTTTTGTTGTTTTGCCAAACCATCAGCAGAACAGTCAATACAGACATTGGTCAATGGGGTGGGGGATTCAAGTTATGCAAAGCTTCTCATAAGAGCAAAGAGATCCAAACAGATGGAAACACATTATCCTTTAACATTGTATCATAGAGAGAGCATATAAACTTATGTTTCCACGTGTTTCATAGAGGTTATTCAGGTCCCGAAGAGACAGCCACACCATCAAAAACATGTTTGACTCGGTGTTTTAGGTTCCTTCTTGTCTTTATGATTCCGGACCAAATGTAAACCAAGCACAGCTTTCATAAGTGCAAAACAATGTTGTTCCAGTAAAGATAGTTTTCGCAAATTCAAAATTTATCAGTATCTTGTCTCGTATAACTTTACATACCTTATATAATTATACACTTTCTTCAACTGTTGTTCAATCACAAACATTGAGCTCCAACAACAAAAGAAAAGCGACCTTAGAGTTTAGATAAGCGCAGCCTGGCGCAGGTACCAGTATCCCGTTTATGAAAGTATTCTGTCAGGAGATGCAATTGAGTGAGAAGTGTAAAGTGTCGCCGTGTAGATATCCACAGATCAAACTGCTGGCTGCCATAAGTTGACGATGAGGCCCCCTCCTGACCCCCTTTGCCACCACTGCATAAATGTTGTTCTGTACACTACACTTCCTAGGTCACTTGTTGGTCAATGTTTTGAGTCATTTCCACAGAATGATTGGACCAACATTTTAACATGATAATCGCAGTTTCTTGCTCTGTTCAGTTCCGTTGATTGGCACGGCATGCTCTAGCTTTGTATTATGGTGTCTCAAAGTCATAGAAATTAACCCCATTGATAGAGTGTTTTGCTTTTGTTGGGTTTTCTTTTTATCTAAAGTATAAAGTGTGTTAAAATCTGAGCTCCGAGCCACCTTCTCATGTTGTTTAACAGGTTCTAAAGTAAGCACTTGTTTTGATTCTCCTACAGGTCTGCGTTGTCTGGCCTGAGAGTGGTATTGAAAATTATATTTGTAATCCTGTTTGGAATTGTTATTTAACCAAGAGGAGAGTAGTTTTGAAGCAAATTTGCCTTTTATGCCACGTCCCAATCAGGTAATCTGACAGTAAATTCTGTGGTGATGCTCTTTCAAAAATATTTATATGTTTTTAGCCAATTTGAGAGAAAATTGTCAGTGAGCTAGTTCATCTTACATGCTAATGTATTAAATGTAATCCAATAATTAAAAGATTGTTGCCTTCTTTAGCAGCACTGTTAGCCAGAAAAATATGTTTACGCATTCCTTTCCAGTGTTGTGCTTAGAAAATGTTTAATGAATATTATAGGTGCTCTGAATTATAAAAAGTACTCTGTTTGTCTACACTTTTTTTTTAAATAAAAACTATATTAGTATACATAGTGTTTTTGGGTAAATACTGCAAAATGGTTTAAACATTGATCTGATTTTAGCAAATACAAGCTGATAAATATGTATAAAAAGTCAATTTATCATGTGGGAACAGGAAAATTTAGCAAACCAACTGGCAAAAAATCTGATGATCAAAAACTAGATTTTTTATCTTCCTGTTTTGCCTCCTGGATTAACTTTTTGATCATTTTAAAGGATAATTTAACTTTAATGACAAAGTCTTTGAAAGTTATTATCAAATGTATTAAACGTGTTCTTCTATAATTATTGTAATATATACATATAATGACTTTAGCATTATGTATGTGAACACTATTTCCAAAAAGTGAAAATGAAACAAGCTTGAAAAATCAGGGAAAATCCTTATCGAGACACTTTTTGCCACCACGCACATGCTTGTTCTGAAATGCTCTCTCTCATATGTTATCTGTGTGAACATTTTTACCATGAGAAATCCAACATGAATTACATTATTGTATTCATATTTACCTCCCAAATCTTTTCCTTTTGTAAAAATTAACAGCCGAGAATCCTGAAAAACTAACCAACAAAGCAGACGAACCTATGTTGAGTTTCTTCTAGAATCTCAGCTTTACAGAGGGAAACATGTCTTCAAAGAGGTAGAAACATCTTTACATCCCTATCCCTACTTTCTAAATAAAACCGTTCTACAAACCATCTAAGGGTTTGGAACAGTGAGCTACACCTGGCCAAAGTGAAATAGGTTTGGTGTTTGAAACTTCTGGACATTTGAAGAAAGAGAGTGGGACACCAGACTGCAGGGGAACTCCACGCGACAGAACGCCCTTCATGGGCTGCCATGGACTGATATACTCCTAGGATTCCACTTACTCTCCTCCGAACCAATGCAGACAGTGGATAAGAGAAGACAGCAGGAAGTAAGGTTATATTACAGTTTGATATTAGTGAAATACCTGTGGATCACCAGTGCTTTTAGTTGTGTTTGAATACATGCGCAGTTAGGACTAAAACAAATGATGTAAGTTGTGATCTAACCTCTTCTTTGCAAGTAATATGAAGTAATTTGTATAAGCTGTCAATTTGTTAATTTCTAAAAATATTTGTCATAGCATCCATGGCATTGTAGTATGTTATCATCTGTTTAAGTGAGGAAGATTGGCAAAAGGTCATGAAAGGACTTCAGGAAGTAAAAAACATAATAAATGGACTCTTTACTTTCATTGGGAAACAGTTTCATTCTTTTTTGTATGCTTTAACAACATCCCAGAGAACTTCTGTTGAGGAAGTGTGATTCAGGAGGAACAACAGCAAAAGCAAATATCGACTTATGTTTCTGTATCATTTATGTGCAGAAAGGCAGGTGTATCCGTTGTGTTGCAACATGCATGGGTCCCCTAAGAAGTGCACGCTGTTTCACCCACAAGCGCCATTCACGAAGAAAAAAAAAAAGAGGAAACCCTCCTGCAATGAGGTGAACAATACTTCGGCATATCTTGTCATATTTTTTACTACACACTTCCTCTCGTTGTGACAACTTCCCCACAGTTTTCACTACCGTCAGCTGGCTTACTACTACAGGCTGCATATGAATGAAGGGAGATGAACAACCCAGAGACAAACACACACACCACGGAAGAAAGAGGCAACGACTAGGAAGTTTGTTTTGCAACTAGAAAGAGGAAGATGCATATTTCACCATGCTTTTTGTGATGCAATGTGAACACTTTCGCACACTTTCACACATTGTGTTATCCAATCTTGTATGCAAAGAAATATACACACATATCTCTTGAGTGATTTCTCACAAAAAAAACTCATGTGTCAGCCCTGAGGTACAATGAGGATTTAAGCAAGATGGAACATGACAGCATTGCCTCCTCTTTTCCTTTACTCTAAAACACACACAGCTTTCAGTAAGGTCCACCTCTCAGGCACAGTAGATTTGCATTGGATTTGCCAGTCAAATGAGATGCATGGGAAAGTAGGAGTGGATATTTGGAGAACAAAGGTTCCTTGTAGAATTCCCCTGTCCCTGGTATCCCCAAGTCCCATACAACAAGATAAGAGCTTATAGTTGGGCGTTAATCTATTTTTACTCCACGCATCCTTTATACGAGAGTGTTCATATGTGGTTAATGGTGTAATTAAATGTAGCAGACTGGAGATTGGTATAGGGGAATTCTAAGCAGTTTTTTCTTACTGGTTTTCTGTTGTTAAATATTGACTGCTGGCTGTCATCCATGCAGTATTTCAATCTCATAGAGATTTTTACTCTAAACCGTTATCATTACCTGTGACTGGAAAGCTACAGCATGTATCTTTCGGCATCTGTTTATTTTGCAGCCTTTTCTTACTGAACCACTTGCTCTCCATAATTTAGATTGTTAACATGTTTTCCCCAAGCTTTGCTGCTTTTGGAAAAAATCAACGACAACAAAAAACATCTGGAAACAAGTCTTACCGCAGATTCTTCATTAGATTTAGGTCTGTTTTACTTTTCTGTCTCACATAGCATTTTGCATTTTTTTTGCTGAAAAGGTCTTCCACATGCTTGATGTGCCTCCTACATTGCTTCAGCACAATTTTACATAGGCCTATTTTTCTTATCAGCCTCCCGTAAAATTGTGGAGTTGTGGATGCATGAATAATAGTTTTCTGGTTAGCCAGATTCTCACACTGATTAGGATCTTTGCATCTCTATCAAAATGTATCTGAGCCTCTAGACTACAGCTCCAACTAATGTTCTCTCTTCCAGCCAGCCTATCTGTTTAAATAGATGACCAAATTCTCATAGGTTAACAGTTGTTGTATACACTTTCCATTATCAGATGATGGACTGCACAGTGCTCTGTGAACTGTTCAAAGCTTGAGATGTTTAATTATAGCCAGAAACTACTGGGCCCCATCCACACTAAGATATTATGCTCAGGCATAAATGCAAAACCACTTTGAAAATATTTCAAAACTCTCTTTTTCATGGTACTGTGGTTACTGGCTCTCCCACAACTTTATCAGAGATACTTGCGTCATGGGCCTTCCCTCTGGATAAACATGCCCTCACGCAACAAGTGTGGCATTGTACGGTGTTGTGTGCACGCTCAAATACCTCCCGGTTTTGTTTTGGTGCATACTGACTACGTTCATTTTGAGGTGGCACATTTCCTGAGCGACTTCGTGCTTAACGTAGCCTAAAGTTCTTAAAAAGCCCTGCCTGCTCTGCTGTTGTGTTTTGTCTTCATGATGCTTCTTGTTCACAAAATCCTGGCAGGAGACTTCTCCCTCGGCTCTATTTAATAATCCGATCCTTGTCTTGCATGTTTAAAAGGTGTTCCTCAGCTCACACTCACCTGGCTTCACCCAATGTGATTAAGGAAGCACCTGAGAAGCAAAGACAATCATTTGCATCAGGTGTGTTGAACCAGAGGCACATCAAAAACAAGAGGGACTGTTGACCTTGAAGGACAAGGGTTAAGAAACACAAAATCAGAAGACTTTTTCAGGCACTCATTTGTGTTACACTCTTTCAGGGATATTAAAGTAAAAGGGACTGAAAAGAATGCACGCCACACCTTTTTTATTATTGCGGTGTACAAAAGCATTTCAAAGCCATGTGTCATTTTTCTTATACTTTTCAACTGAGCTGAGTGCCAATTTCCAGCAGTCAGTGGGTGAATGGTATGATGCATCATGGACAAGTTCCCACTCTTCAACAATTTGGATATACTAAAACACAGATGCAAAAACTTTTAGTATGCATGTTTTACAGAGAACAAACTGGCATTTGAATCCATTGCACAGCCCTAAAGCATTTATTGTGATGCTATTTTGAATGATTTCTGTTGATTTTAGGGAAGCTTATTGAAAAGAAGCTTTATTAGCGGAATAGAACTATAAATATACAGTCATATGTTTACATTACTGTTTTCATCACAATGTTTTTACCACTGCTGCTTACCTTATCAAGGTTGCACTTTCAAAAATGAAATTGTCTAGAGAGCTGTTCTTAACGAAATTTCTTTGTTTACACTTTGACAAAATGACAAAATAAATCTGTCTAAGTCTATTTTGTATTTGTGGATAATGCTGTGAAATATCCATTGATGGTTTAAGTTTATTAAGACTGGTATTGGGAAAGCTGCAGATTGCAAACAAACAAACAGCCAGAGCTGTATTAATCCAAATGTATTAGTAGCTTTTATGTGTAATGAGTAAGTAATATTAGAACAAAAAAAGTATCCTCTCAAAATATATGCCATTTTATTTTATGTTTACAAAATTATTTTGCAGGCTTCATAAATCTTAGAGAAAATGTTGACATCTCATGTACGTTGACAAAAAGTACCACATTGAAACTTCAGGATCAAGTATCAAATGGTAAATGCATCTTTGTGAGTCTCATTGACTTCCTCCTGTCATATAACATAGAGTTGAGTCATATCCACGTGTTTAACATTAGTTTCTCAGGTTGTACACAAGCAGCTTACATAAGACAGTCACCACATATACAAGCTGAGGCATGTGTAAATAAATCACTAAATAGTTTACTGCTTTTCAGCTATGCTACATTTCAGTTTTAGGCAACAGTTGAACATTTTGGACATTTCTTTAAAGAAAATTTAAAAAATAAGAATAAGGCCTTTTTAAGTTATCTTTAACAACTAAATGAAAGCAGAAAAGCTGTAGACAGAGTTTGAGGGCTTTTTTTAAACATAAAATGTTAAGATGAAAAAAACTGAATATATCTATAACTGTGACACATGAAATGAGAAGAAATCACAGCTTCATTGTGAAGGTGTAACGTGAGCACAGCTTTGCAGAATAAAAAGAGTTTCAGGTTTAAAAAAATTCAAACCAACTTAAAGGTTTAGTGGAGTATTTTTGTGAATTTTTGATAAGACACGCCCTCTCCACTTAAAAAAAAAAATCCAAATGCACATGCACAACACTGTACCCGCTTCAGAAAAGTTGCTGTTTGCATCGCTCATACAAGCTTACAGGTCAGACTCATCAGCGGTAAGTGAAAATGGGGACGAGCTCGTAGGGCGGCTTTATGTAAACATATCACCAGAATGATTGACAGTTAGAGAACCATTTATTTTGACAATCCAACCAGAAAAAAACCAAAAAACATCCTCCACTCTACCTTAAATGTCACAATTCTTTAATCATCCATGACTTTTGATTAGTAATTTCAGAAGTTAATCCATGTCACCAAAGCATTTTACTTTAGTGCTAGATTTCTGCCTTTGGTAGTGGCTATAAGCAGCTTCTTCAGGCTTGAACTGACACAGTACAGGAAGAAAGACCTATATATATAT
>JAGKQL010003855.1:0-17619 GCA_018398635.1 Cyprinodon brontotheroides | reverse complement strand
TCCAAACTTCCTGTTTGGAACCCCAGCTCAGTTAGAAGCTCAGTTGAACCTTCCAGAGAGAAAGGAAACACAAAAACAGACCAACCAAACTGGATTCCGGACATTACTTAATTAACTGTAATACTCAGATGCAGAATTCCAGCATTTTTCAGGGAAATAGGACTCCTTTAATTCAATTCAGTTTATTTCTATAACGCCATTTCACAACACACGTCATGTCAAGGCACTTTATATTTCAATCAGGTCATCCAGTCAAATGCAATGTTTTCTATTTAAGGAAAACCAGTTGGTGGCATCGAATCATTGACTCTAAGGAATTCGCTCACACTAAGCATGCTTGTAGCGACAGTGGAGAGGAAAAACTCCCTTTTAACAGGAACATAAAAAAAGTTCAATAAAACTAAAATCTTCTAATATAGTAATTATTAAAAAGCATCCAAATCTGTTTGTTATAAATGTGGATATTTTGCCCGTACAACAACCTCTGCTTAAAGGGTAACCCCAAATTTACAATTAAACCCAGCTGGGCTGCAAACCTCTTCAATCTTCTACTCGTACTCGCCGTCTCCCACTTCCTCCAGGGTAGCTTCCTCCAGGCAGCCACCCTGCAGAGGAAGCCCATTTCTCTACAGGGTAGCTCCGCCCTTCTGATTTCCATTATATCCACTCTGCTGGGTTGCGAAGTCCACAGGATCTCCAACAAACATCGACAGAATGCAAACTAAAAGCCCTTAAGCAACGGGGAAGTAAGAACCTTAAGTACATTTTTAGGTAAATCTATACTTTACTCCATTACTATTTTTTCTTCTTACTTCTGACTTCTACTTATTACATTTTCTCACGAAAGTATCTGTACTTTCTATTCCTTACATTATTAAAAACAACCGGCATCAAGTTACTTTTTGGCTTCGTTTAATGCAGAGGTCACGGATTAGCAGACCGCGTCCGTCCGGGTGTTATGCGGAAAAGTGGCATCCCCGCTGAATATGCACCTCAGTAGCGGAGCCGCCTCTGTACAACCACATATCAACAACTTAAACGGATTAAAACTATGACCAATGGAGCTACTTCTTGTTATATTAATGATATAAAAACGTTTAAATATTCCTCCCTGGGGAAAACATTTGTGATTATAATGGAAGATTCATTTAAAAAAAATATGGGTGTTATGAACAACATTAAATCCAAAGATTTTGACCGAGGTACGGGTTGATTTATATTTTTCTAGTCTCTTGTTTTTCACACACAACAATAAACAGTGATGCCGACGGAAACTGCAAAGCTTGTCCGAAGCGAAAATCAAACGCCGCGATCTACACAGCACAGCCGCTTCACAGACCAGTGATGCATTCACGAGCGCCAGATACCTGGTGGTGCATTCAGGAGCATGGGACATTTCTACTTTCAAGGAAAGATACATAAACAGAACAGAACTTAACTAATACAATAATGTATCTAGTCAGAAACAGTGTGGGCTTTTTTATAATACTGATTGCTCTATAATTGTCATTCTAATTTTTGTTTTGATTGTGCACATCTGCTAGTTTTTTATTCTAAAAATCTGTAATATTAAGCAGCAAATTATCAAAGTTTTTCAAAAGCCAGTTTAGAAGCCCCAAATGAGGCTTCAGATCAGACAGCAACAATTACACTTGTTATTGTTTTTTACAGGTAGAATTTGCATTTGCTGACCCTTGACCCAGCTTTAACTACTGATGGATGTATAGGAATACAGTCCTTATAAGTGTCAACTCCTCTGAGATAACACAGGATGCAATTTTTGGCAATTTGTTTTGTCTATGCCATGCTACAATGTCGGATTCAGAAAAAGATATTGAAATGTCTGAAAGGTCGGACACAGGCAAGAGCGTATCGGGAGACGGAGACCAACAAGACCTCCCTCATCCTTGGCCCTATCTCAAAGAATTTTTAGAAATAGTCGAAAAATGTATCTTTAATATTCATATAGCGGCATCTGGCTGTTTTTTTTTTTTTTTAGGTTACTTTATACTTTTATACTTTAAGTAGTTTTTGGAGCACATACTTTTTCACTTTTACTTGAGTAAAGAGATCAAGTTGATACTTCAACTTTTACCAGAGTGTTTTTAAACTGCAGTATCTATACTTCTACTTAAGTAACAAATGTGGGTACTTTTGACACCACTGCTGACTAGTATGGAGGACCAACTCTGCCGTATTTAAAAATAAATACAGAAATAAATAAATGCTTAATAAATAAAATAGCATACAATTAATTGCCACCAAAAATACAATAAACAAATAAATGTAAGTAGAAATTAAATTATGCAGTGAAACATAAATGTATATAACTCTTTTAATTAGCTTCTTTATTTATTTGCCTTTGTAATATTTACCTTATTAATTTTTTTGTCCTTTATAATCTTCAACTTTATTTTTTTATTACTTATATTTTTAAGTAATTATTTATGTGCATGTTCTAATATTTTTGTCTGTTTTATTCTTCCTTTGTATTTTTTTTACCCTAGTTATTTCTTCGCCACTATTTATTTCTGCCTGTCGTTTTTACATTTCTGTCTGCATTTCTGTCTCATTATGCAAATGAGGAGGGGGCGTGTCCTAGAGAGTCAACTTCTGCTCATTGGTTGGCTTGGCGGTCCATCTTCTTAACTATCAGAGCTCAGAGTATTAAGTTAAATGTTCTCTTTTCTGTTGCTGTTGTTCAATAAAAGTACATTTTAAGATTATTTGAGGCAAGAACATTATACTTTTAAGCATCACCATATGGCCCATTCACAGATTTAATGCGTAATTTAAAAGCAAATGTTCCGAACATGAGAGAACCGCGGCAACCAGCGGAGCTCGGAAGCTAACGGCAGCCAGATCTAACTCTCGATGATAACAGCCTACTGAGCCTTCTGGCACAATCTGAATCAATTTTATGGAACTGAAAACCATGTATGACTCACATATGTGTATTTGTGAAAATTGAGACTGATTTAGCTCCATAAGTCACCTGTCCTGCAAACAAGAAGCTTGGGTTTGTATCCCAGCTGGGGTAACCCACACTGAGCTGTCAGCGTGGGTCCTTAGGCAAGACCCTTCACGCTAATGCCTGCTTTGGGAGTGGCGGCCTAATGGTAGGGTTGGGATCCTGATGTTCTGAGTTCAAGCTCCACAGACTGCCACTCTGGGTTGCTGAGCAAGACCCTTAATTCCCCAAACTGCTCCCCGGGCGCACAATGGCAGCCCTCTGCCATTAAATACAGGGAGTGTATTTCGTAGCACTGTGCTTGTGACCATGTAATGAAAATAAAAGCTAACAAAATAAGTCATGTTCAGTCATTAGGTTTCAATCATCCACGTCAATATATGCATCCCAGTAGTTTCTCTAATGTGTGCAGTTGAAAATGTACACATTTATTTAGGTATATTAATAAATGTATAATAGTAAACTATAGATAACTCTTTAGAAAATGTTAATGCTGTGATAATTTCATTTCCTATTGGAGAAATGTGATTTATCTTCTGGTTTAATCCATCAAAAACAGAATGGAATGGTTTTATGCTGCTGTTCAATCTAATTAGGGGTGAATTCTGTTTGTGCTAAAATGTCTTTTTGTTTTCTCAGATCTAAACAGCAGATGTTAAGAGGTGTTCCATGTTCCCCTGATCCTCAAACTGAACTGAACTCAATATTCAAGGTATTACAAATACTTAGATTCAACACCTTGTTTCCTCAAAAAAATTAATTTTCGAAAATAACAGTTGTCAAGCAATAAATAATTAATTAGATCCACTTTAATCAGCTGCAGGGGACACGTTAGGTTCTAAAATACAGTTTACTTTAATGATGGTTTTACTAATCCTATTTATAGTGATTAAGCCTCACTGATTTCTATCGTCAACTTCTTAGCACTCCGATTGATGTAAGTCCTTGATTATTTTTTTTATTTGTTTCAGGCTCTAGAGGAAAACATCATCAGTTTTGTAAAGACAGAACTAAAGAAATTCCAAAATGTTATTGGACCAGATTACTATGAATGCTTAAGGTCCCAAGAAGAGAATGAAGAGCTGTTGGATGGAGAAGATAAAGACGATGAAGACCGAGGGGCAATGAGTGGAGAGTCATTTCTGAAGCTTACGCTTGACTTTCTGCAGAGAATGAAACACAAAAAGCTGGCAGATTATCTACACGGCAGTAAGATTAAGATTAACATTTAAACCTGCATGTTTAGAGGGGTAAAATAGAAGTAACTCTGAGGCTAAAAGAGTGGAAAAAATTACCTGAGTGAAGTTGGCTCCCCCACCTTCTTCAAATTAGACAAAACTTTTGTGCTACGTTTGTGCAGCAAAAATTTTCATTTGTGCTGGTTTGGATTTGAAGAAATTAATGAAAATGTAAAGGTCAAAAGGTCAACCAGCCCACCCACCTTCTTCAAATCAGACGAAAAGGGTGTCAATTAACTCAGGTCCGTTTGTGCAGGTTTGTGCAGCAAAAATTGTCGTTTGTGCTGCTTTTGATTTGAAGATTTGAAGAAAATGAAAGCGGCACAAACCTGCACAAACGTAGCACAAACATTTGACACCAATTTTGTCTAATTTGAATAAGGTGGGGGGGCTGGTTGACCTTTTGACCTTTACATTTTCATTAATATCTTCAAAGCCAAAGCAGCACAAACGAAAATTTTTGACCTTTAATGACCTCTACAAATATTTCTTTATATCTTTAAAACGATAGCGGCACAAACGAAAATTTTTGCTGCACAAACGTTTGAGACTATTTTTGTCTGATTTGAAGAAGGTGGTTGTTTATTTTACAAATTTAGTAGAACAGGAAGAGCTAGGAATCAGAATGACCTCCCATAAAATGAAGCACAACAGACTGTTCACTTTTCCTAACATGAGCCCGACTTTTGATTATACAACTGATTCCTATCTCAGGTAATTTCCATTCCAGGTAATTTGCAGGTTGAGAGTGTGCAGGGCTTTACCTGTTCTGGAGTTGAGCTGAGTGGCAGAGGGGGGGAACCTTGAGGGTCCAGAGGCTGTCGGCAGGCTGAGGGCTAGGCAGAGGCAGAGCTTAATTTGAGTGTTGGCAGATAACAGATCTGAGTTTCCTTCCAGAATCTTCTGAGAGCGGGTAGGCAGAACTTTGACAGGAATAATTCTCCAGGGTTCTTCAGAGAACGAACACCTGAAACACACTGCAGAGAAATACCCCTTCAGGGTTTCAGGTTTCAGGCAGGTTCACTCTAGGAAGCAGAGAAGAGAGAAATGACTGCCTCTGTAGATAGACAGGAGTCAGGAGGTTCAGAGGGCCTTTAGTTTTGCTAAACTGCCCCTGGCAAACACTCTGGCCTGGAGGTAGTGACAGCTCCTTAAATAATGGATCTCCTGATGAGCAGATGAGCTTACAGGTGGTTGCAATCAGCTCCTGCCCAGGAGATCTCTGCACGCCTCTGGTGGCTAAAGGGAGCCAGACCTCCAGATCCCAACAAATCTTTGAAATTTATATCCTGGAAATAGTCTTGATTTCCTAAAATACTCACCCTTTAAGAAGAATAGCTGTACTTGTTCCAGGTTTTTGTTTAGGTTAAAGGAAAATCTTCTTCTCTCAATCATCTTATTTTTTGACTTTTTACAGGAGCTTCTGCAACAGAGTATCAGAAAAAACACAAATCGAACCTAAAGAAGAGATTCCAGTGTGTCTTTGAAGGAATTGCTAAAGGAGGAAACCCGACCTTATTAAACCAGATCTACACAGAGCTCCACATTACAGAGGGAGGAACCGGGGAGGTTAATGAAGAACACGAGGTCAGACAGATCGAAACGACCTCCAGAAAACTAGACTACCCTGAAACGATCAGAAAGGAGGACATCTTTAAGCCTCGTCATGAAAAAGCTCAACCAATCAGAACAGTTCTCACCAAAGGAGTCGCAGGCATTGGGAAGACCTTCCTTACACAGAAGTTCACTCTGGACTGGGCTGAAGACAAAGAAAATCAGGATATTCACTTTACTTTCCCATTTACCTTCAGAGAACTCAATCTGCTAAAAGACAAAAAAATAAGTTTGGTGAAACTTATTCATCACTTCTTCCCAGAAATCAAAGACATCAGCAATTTGGATCAATTTAAGGTTCTGTTGATCTTTGATGGTCTGGATGAGAGTCGATTTCCTCTGGACTTTCACAGCCAGGATATCATGACGGATGTTACGGAGTCCGCTTCAGTGGACGTTCTGCTGTTAAACCTGATCAGGGGGAAGCTGCTTCCATCCGCTCTAATCTGGATAACATCAAGACCTTCAGCGGCCAATCAGATCCCTCCTCAGAATGTGGATTTGGTGACAGAAGTTAGAGGATTCTCAGATTCTCAAAAGGAGGAGTACTTTAGAAAGAGGTTTAAAGATAAGAGGAAAGCCAACCTGATCGTCTCCCACATCAAATCCTCACGTAGCCTTCACATTATGTGCTACATCCCAGTTTTCTGCTGGATCAATGCTACAGTCTTAGAGGATGTGCTAAAGGTAAGACAAGAAGCAGAGCTGCCCAAGACTTTGACCGAGATGTACATCCACTTCCTGGTGGTTCAGACCAAGATTAAGAAGGTCAAGTATGATAAAGGCGTAGAAACGGATCCACACTGGGGACCAGAGAGTAAGACAATGATCGAGTCTCTGGGCAAACTGGCTTTTGATCAACTGCAGAAAGGAAACCTGATTTTCTACGAAGCTGACCTGAGGGATTGTGGCATCGATATCACAGAAGCCTCATTGTACTCTGGAGTGTTCACGGAAATCTTTAAAGAGGAGAAAGGACTGTACCAGAGCAAGGTCTTCTGCTTCATCCATCTGACCGTTCAGGAGTTCCTGGCTGCTCTTTATGTCCACCTGACCTTCGTTAACTCTGGAATTAATCCGATGATGGAAAAACAAAATACATCAGAAAGAGGAGAACGCAGAGCTGCAGCAATCCAACTTCACCAGCATGCTATCGACAAAGCCTTACAATCTGCCGCTGGTCACCATGACATGTTCCTTCGCTTTCTGTTAGGACTTTCTCAGCCAGAAAATCAAAACCTCCTACTCGGCCTGCAGGCACATAAACCGAGCATCTCACAAAGCAACCAAGACACAATCCAGTACATCAAGAAGAAAATCGTTAGTGATATTTCTGTTGAGAAAAGCATCAATCTGTTCCACTGTCTGAATGAGATGAATGACCGTTCTCTTGTGGAGGAGATCCAACAGTACCTGAGATCAGGAAGCCTCTCCACGGGTAAACTCTCTACGGCTCAGTGGTCGGCTCTGGTCTTTATCTTATTGACTTCCGACGAAGACTTGGCTCTGTTTGACCTAAAGAAATATTCTGCTGAAGAAGACACTCTTCTAAAACTGCTTCCAGTGGTCAAAGCCTCGACCAGAGCCCTGTAGGTAGAGAGAACATTTCAGATATTTCATCTCTTATATTACAAACAGCTTTTAGTTGTATTTTCTTTGTTTTTCTTTCCCCCAGACTGAGTGGCTGTAACCTCTCTGTCAGAAGTTGCGAAGCTCTGTCTTCAGTTCTCAGCTGTCAGTCTTCCAGCCTGAGAGAACTGGATCTGAGTAACAACAAGCTGCAGGACTCAGGAGTAAAAAAACTTTCAGCTGGATTGGAAAGTCCCAACTGTAAACTGGAGAGCCTTAGGTTAGAATACAAATGGTTAATGTCAAACCTTTGGGGGAAGCGAATTTTCAGATCAATTCAAATCTTTTTCCATATATAACCCTCAGCCTTACAGGTTGCCTGATCACAGAGGAAGGCTGTGCATCTCTCGCCAAAGCTCTGAGCTCTAACCCGTTCCACCTGAAAGAGCTGGACCTCAGCTACAATCACCCAGGGGACTCAGGAGTGATGCTTCTGTCTTCTAGGGTGGAAGATCCACACTGCAAACTAGAAATCCTCAGGTATGCGGTTAGAATCCTTTTCTGTTTCCAGATTTAATTTAAATAGTACGATAGAGTATTAGGGCCAGGCTAGAGATTTTAAAATGTTTTTATTGTCGTGATCTTTTTCAGCAATCTGACCCACATGCAGGAAACCACTCAGAGAAACCAGGGGAAGGTTTAACAGGTTTTATTGAAAACAAGTCGAGATGGGTCCAGTGTTACTCTGAACAGCTGGTGAACCGGCACTAGAAAGTAAGAGGGGAAGTTCAGTGTTTAGTTCAGGCTCGTTGGGAAATTTGAGCAACGATTTGCAAAGCAGAAACAGCAACTGGACTCACGTTTCTAGAAATTGTGTCTTTCCAAGAATCCAGTCGGTGTGGGTTGTTCCAGAAATTGGTTAGCTCGTTGGAGGGCGGACAGGGTTTACCCAGGTTAAGTTGGTTCCTTGAGGAGCGGTGGAGCTGACTGCCACTTAGATTTCCTGTGGTACTTGAACGATTCTTGTGGAGATGAATCCCCTGCTCAGTATGAAGCTCAAGATGATCCTTCCAGGGGGAAGAAGGCCCAAACATCCAGTTTTCAGGATGACTTCCTGCTGAGAGGCAAAGACAAAAACAAGATTAGGACTCAGGGAGACAAAAACTCTGTTTGACTCAGCAAAACTCAGCTTGGCTAGAGTACCCAAAACTGGCAAACACACTGGGGCGTCGAGGTAGTGGCAGTCAGCAGCTTAAGAGTCCTCAGATAATGAGGCAACCGTCTCCGCAGGTGTGTGAAAGGGCCAACAAGAACCGGGCGCCACCTGGAGGTGGAGGGAGAAAAACACAAACACACAACCCAATAATAAACTGGATTCTTGACATTTATTTTGAGAACAAAGTCGTAACATTACGAGAAAAAAGTTCTAATATTACTAAAATAAAGTCGTAACATTATGAGAACAAAGTCATCAAACTACAACCGGTTTCAGAAAGAAAGCTCGGAGCTCCGCCCAGCGGATGACAGTCGACCAGCTCCACCAATCAGCAACCTGAGTCCACTTTGACATCCTGCCCAGTTTGATGCTGGTGCCAAAATATTTGCTTATTTGTAAAACCGATGCTAAAGTATAACTTCACATGATGCTCCACATTCCTCTTTTTAGGAAAGAAAGTGTAGAAATTGTCATAAAATACAACTTTTTTCTTGTAATTTCAGGACTTTATTCTCTTAATATTATGACTTTATACTTCTAATTTTAATGGATATTCTTGTGACTTTTTTCTCGTAATATTACGACTTTATTCTCTTAATTTTACAACTTTATCTTCGATATAGAAGAAAAAAATCTCTAGCCTGGCCCTAATAATGTCAGGATTTGATTATTGAGTGTGGACCCAAAAGCAGAGGCTGAGAGGCAGAGGTGAATCTGTTGTGGATTTAATAATGACTAAACAGAAATCAGAGGCTGGTTATCCAAAAGTCCAAAAGGAAAACAAAGTCCAAATAAACATGAAACCAGAAGTCCAAAAATCAAACAATCAAAAACATGAAAACTAGTCTAACATACCAGAAACCATGGGGACATCAGGGGAATCACAAACATAACGAGGAAGGCACAGAGAGAAGGAGTTTGGAGCATGTAGACGGTGTTTGACGAGGACCCAGCAAAGGGGAACTGAAGAGAGAGGGCTTTTTAAAGGAGACTGAGACAAAGAGGTGGCTAATGAGGAAACTGGGAGCAGGTGTGCACAGAACAAGAGAGGGAAAGAGCTAGGGAAGAAGGAGAACACAAGAGGGCAGCAGAGAGCAACAAAGAGAAACCTGGAAGACTGGAAATAACAACAAAATGATAATCAAATAACTAGGAATATAAAACATGGTGAAAAGAAAACTAAACACTAGAAATCAAGGAGTAAAGTAAGACTGAATGCTCAAAAGAAAAACAATAGAAACAGAAACCTAGCAAATAATCGTAAAAAGTCGTAAAATAGTCGCCCTGTTAGTAGTAAAATTTTCTCGATAAAAGAATGTATATGTATCAGAGGTGTCAAAAGTATTGTTTATTATTCAGGTAGAAGTATAAATCTTACAGTTTAAAAAATATTTTGTTGAAGTTAGAGTATAAACTTTAGCTTTTTATACTCAAGTAAAACTGTAAAAGTTATATTTTTAAAACTGCTTAAAATATAAAAGTAAAAGTAATGCAGGGAAAGACAGACCAGACCAGATCAGTTAAAGATTAGAAGATTTATATACAAGGTTCAACAGAAGACCAGACCTGCTGTTTATTTCATATGGAAGGAAGGCATCAGAATTCTGCCTTCAGGCTTGTTTGGCCGTTGTTGGAAAGAGCTGGAGAGGAGGTTTGGATCCTATGACAATTGTCCTGGTTCTGAACGATGTTGTTTCTTTGGTGATCAACATGCTGGAGGGTGGACAGGCAGATGAGGGAAGCAGAGGATGCCACAAAGCTGCAACCAGCAGCAAACATGAAATTCTTCCTTTCAAAGATTTCTGAGAGACACTGTAGATCATCTAAGAGCCATCATAGATTATCATCCTGCGAAGAGTGATGATAATGCTGCTGCCTATTAAACACCAGTACAATATGGTACTGGTGTTTACCAGTACCATATTGTACTGGTGTCATAAATGTCACAGTTATGTCACAGTTATGTTTCTAATTAGTAACATAAATATAACGTAAATGTAAAAGTCTATATTTGTGTGACAGTAAACCTTTAACACTAAAAGTCCAGTAGATACATAGAGAATTTATTTATTCACTTGTTTCTGTGTTTTTTTACCTTTCAGAGTGGACCATATTGGCAAGCAGTGGTTAAAACCTGGTCTGAAGAAGTGTAAGTCTGAATAATACTGATAAACAATGAAAGAAACACATTTTCGGTTATATTATCTTTCACTTTTTTTTTTTTTTTTTTTGTCTTTTTCTAGATTTTAACATGTCTATACTTCAAACCCTTGTTGTTTATAATCTCCTTTTTCTTTACTTGTCACTTCATGTGAGTTTAGTTCATCTCAGGATTTACCTCTTTTGCCCTTTTTTTTAATCATTCCATTATAACGAGTTTGTGTTTTGTTGTGCCTCAAATATTTTCCTGACTATAAGCCGCTACTTATTTCCCAAGCTTTCAACCGTGCGGCTTTTCTTTGGATTGTTCCTAAATGCCAGAGGGGGAAGTTAAAGTTGAAAATGAAAGAATAAGGGCACAAAAACATGCTAGCAGCAGGCACAACCGGGAACAAAAGTGCATTCGTTCATTTTTTTTGCTGCATTAAAGCTCGGTGGGAGACAGCTGTGGTCGGAACATTGAAATTTCTCTTATTTCATATAATGATTTATGCTATCTACTCACTAAAAAAGTTTTTCTCTCAGTCTGTATCACCTGCAAGGCCACACAATGCCTGAGTGAGTATTTATAGACAAGACATACTTCTTCCCATAACAAGCAAGATTCTTTCTGAAGGTTTATTTATAACATATTGGTGTTAAACCAAAGTGTCTGTAATTTGATTTTAATCTGAATAATTTCCATTATTGTAAGTAAGGAGAACGAATGCAGTCCAGATCAGAACAGAACAGGGCTGATTACAAAGCAATAAGGGCCTTATGATGAACTGTTCTCTCTTTGGAAAGATAAAATAAAGTGGCCGACTGTGTCATGATTTTATCAGAGCTTCGGACCCACATGCAGAGAAACCAAAACAGAGACCAGGGAAAAGGTTTATAACAGGGTTATTGAGAAGCTTGTGGAGATTCCAGTGTTACTCTAGACACTGTAGCGGGAACTGAAGAAGATTGAGGGGAAGACACTACTTGATTGGATTTGGGTTCAGTGGGAAGAATTGATTCTCGAACTTGAAGAGGAGAAATGGTTTGCAGACTCACGTTTCCAGAAAAGTGGTTGACTCTTACCCCCGGCTCACACCGACTCCGGTCTTACCGTTGCGGTGCGGTGGGTGCGGCGCCGCAGTGATTCCAAGTCATTAAAAAGATGTAAACCTCTCTCACCGGCTGCTGAGCTGTCCGGCTGCGGTTACCGAGACACTCCGGCGCTGCAGAAAATTCAGCAAGAAAGCTATCCTTGCGGCATGCCGGAGCCCTCCGCAACAAGCTCTCGCAAATATTCTTATTTGGGCCGTGTTATCGCGTGAAGTTACATGAACTCAAGTGAACTTCTGTTCTCGTGAGTTAAATCTCCGGACCTGTTGCCGGAGCCGCAGAGCCGCACCGCACCGTAGTCAAAAGGGCGGTGTGAGAGGGGGTGTGCGGGAGTTGCGGTCTCCGTCGGCTCGGTAACAGCACCGGAGCCAGTGTGAGCAAAGGGTTAGACTCCAGTCGGTGTGGGGAGTTCCAGTCTTTGTCTCATTCGGTGGAGGGCGGACAGGGGTTACCCAGAATGCGGTTGTTTGTAGGAGAACGGAGAAACTGACTGCCACTCCTGCGGTACTTGGACTGTGGTGCAGATGAATCCCTTGCTCAGTGAGAAACTCAAATGATCCCTTGGAGGAAAGTGGATCCAAACCTCCAGTTTGAATCCCCAGCTAAGTTTGAGGCTCAGTTGATCCTTCCAGGGAGAGAAGGTCCGAAACGTCCAGTTTGCAGGATGACTTCCTGCCGGGGTATCAAAGACAAAAATAGCAAGATTAAAATTCAGGTTGAAAAAAACTCAGTTTGAATTAGCAAAACTTGGCTTGGCTAGAGTTCCCAAAACTGGCAAACACTCTGGCGGTGAGGTAGTGGCAGTCAGCAGCTTAAGAGCATTCTGTTAATGAGGTAACCCTTTGCAGGTGTGTGAGGAGGTGAATCAGGACCAGGCGCCGCCTGGTGGAGGAAGGAAGACAAACACACAAAACACAAACCACGCAGACAGGAGTCCTAACAGACTGAGGGAAATCAATCTATCTCCATTTATTTAACTGGAGTAAATTCCCACTAAACAGTTCAGTAGATATCAGCGGCTTATAGTGTGGTGACTTATATATGTACGTTACATGTTTTTTCAAAACATATAGAGGCCGCAGCTTAAAGTGAGGTGCGCTCTATAGTCCTGAAAATACAGTACGTGTTTAATGCCCGTTGTTGCAAATAAAATTGATTGATTGAAAGGAGTAACTTCAGCTATTTTGTGTCTCCTCAGATTTTTGTGAACTGGAACTGGATCCAAACACGGTTAGCAGAAAGCTGCTACTGTCTGACAACAACAAAAGGGTGAACATTGTCGACGAGGAGCAGTCGTATCCTGATCATCCAGACAGATTCGAGTGGAATCAACTTCTGTGCACAAATGGCCTGACTGGTCGCTGTTACTGGGAGGTGGAGTGGAGTGGGAGAGTCCTGGTTTCAGTGAGCTACAGACGGCTCACACGGAGGGGTCTCAGCAGCGACTGCTGGTTTGGAGGAAATGAACTGTCATGGAGTCTGAGGTGCTGCGACGATGTCGGTTACGCTGTCTGTCACAACAACATTATGACAGCCGTCCCTATTCCTGCCTCATGTCTCTCACACAGAGTAGCGGTGTATTTGGATCATCCTGCTGGAACTCTGTCCTTCTACAGAGTGTCCTCTGGGAATCTGACGCACCTTCACACCTTTAACGCTACCTTCACTGAGCCGCTATACCCTGGCTTTGGATTCTGGTTTGAGTCCTCAGCTTCACTCTGCTCTCTGTGATAATGGTACTATTCGGAAAGGAAATTCCACTTCAAGTATCTGGTCTAAAGCTACCTTATATTACTATCACATTAGCTTAAACAAATGAAGATATAAATGGTAAAATGAGCAATATTCATAGCACATTATTAAATGGAGTGACTATTGGCATGTGTCATGAAACGCGGACAGAAGGACCCAGTATTCAAGGAGAGACAGTCAGTAGGAAACTTCAAAAAGTTGCAGGATGGAGAGCGGGGCACCACCCAATCACAGACACTCTGCAGGAGAAAGACAGGTAAGTGACCACGATCATCTGACAGAAGAAGATTATCTGAGTTGGCCACTTACCTGGTTTAACAGTCCAGTCCAAGAATGTCCCCAAGAGCTGAAGTCCCAGAGGTCATGCTGGAAGCCGATCCTGGTCAGGAATCCAGAACAGACAGGAACAGACAGGAACAGGATCCAGATCAGGCAGGAACAGAAACAGGTGGCAGGATCCAGACTTCCAGGCATCCACAGGCTTCCAGGAGGGTTCAGAGTCTGACAGGGTCCGAAAGCGTGACCAGGTGGTCACGCACAGGAGCAGACAGGATCAGGTGCAGACAGGCAGGCTCAGTGGAAGAGGGTAGCCGAGGCAGGACGTGGAACCAGAACTTTATGCAGGACTTTAAACTGGTCTCCTCCCTGGAGCCAGGCTTACTGGAATAAAAACTGAACCTCCCCACATATAAAGCCAAAAACCCAGAGGACTCCGCGGGGGAGGAACAGTGGACGACCAGGAGACGAGACAAACACTAATACCTCTTTCCACTGGACATGAACCATGAAATAAAAATAACAGACAGGCTAACAGAAAGACAAGTAATGATCTGGCCCTGAATGCTCAGGCTGAACTGAATATAAACCAGAGGAAACAGGTGAGGAATAAATTATAATTGAGGCAGGGAGGGAAAACGACAGGTGAAAGGAATGACTAATTAAGGGAGAGCAAACAGGCCAGATCATGACAGCATGTGTGTTACGATACAATACGTGTCACGATACTTGGGTCACAATAAGATATTATCATGATATTGTACTATCACTATATATTGTGATATTTTACCCAGCAATCAAAGCGAAACGCATAGATAAAAAGGCAAGTGCTGTATATGTTCATCAGAATCCATGCTGTTTCTGGTTTGAGTCACTCCATGGCTCTTTCTCAATTCACAAGAACGCGAGTATGGAGTTGTATGGACTCGCCAAGTATATTGAGAAGATCCCAGGAAAGTCTGGACTTGGGGACAATGGGAGCACGCAGCATAAATGTGGGGCAATTGGAACAAAAATGTACTTGTAATGTCGCCACATTCAAAGCTAGTCTGAAGCTGCATTTCCTCTCCTGTTATTAATAGTCTCTGGATTATAATAAATTCTTACATGTTTGAGCCCTTGCCTCGCAACGCTGCCAGTTCTGTTAGCTATACGCCTGCCGAAGACACAGACGTCCATCCCCGTGAACACTGGGACGCAACTCAATGGGAAAGGAAAGGATTCTGATTTCTTATGATTTCTCTGAATTGTGAATTCTTGGAAGCTGAAACCTCATCCTCCCCCTCTGTTCAGTGATGGTTTTTCTCTTTTCACAAAGAAAACTTGACCCCTCTTTCACTCCATCTGTCCTCTCTGTCCAAAATCTGTTTTGATTCAACACAGAGGAAAAGAACTGAGACTTGTAATTCCAGTTGTATCAACTTGAAAGGAAATTTTCCAAACAAAACATACCAGTACATTTGAAACCCAACAACACACTTGAACAAAAAGTGGTTTATCCTAAAGACAGAACTGCCAAACCGAAGCTCAGCGGCGTTGTTCATGTGATCCAGTGCAGTGACGACTGTACCTCATATATTGGGCTAAACAATAATTACAGTTGGCATCATAAAATAGAACAACACTGCGAATTATTTTATTCTAATATAAAATATATTTTAACACAGAAACAGTATCTTATCTGAAATTTTATTTAACAATATCCAAAATAAACAGCTACTGTAGATGCAATTATTTTTGCCAGATATTAATGTTTGTACTCATTTAATAATACACTGTGTGGAAATCTATGTACAATAAAAACATTGTAAATAGTGTTTCTCCGTCTTTATTTGTCTTTATTCTAATGGTTAGCACTATTATTCAGTTCCATTTATGCTTTTATACCTAAGCAGATCAAATCAGAACAACAGAAGTTGTTTCGGTGCCATCTAGTGTTAATACACTGTATATCAGGTAAACGACATAAGACCAGTTAATGATCCCTAAATTATACGGAGGCCCTGAAAGGCAAGTGAGAAAAAACAAAAATCTGGATAAGAAAAGTTCTAAGTCTTTTTTAAAATTATTTGTTTTGTTTCTCCTGCCATAAAAAGCAAATGAAAAAAGGGTCACCACTGTAATTCATTCTATATTGTTCATAAATATTGAAGTGAGGGGAAGACACTGCGGTTAGTTCAGGTTCGGTGAGAGAATTGATTCTCGAACTTGAAGAGGGGAAAAGGTTGGCAGACTCACATTTCCAGAGATTAGGTTGACTCTTAGAGTTAAGTAGGTGAGGAATGTGTTCCGTTGTTTGTCTCATACGGTGGAGGGCGGACAGGGGTTACCCAGAATGCGATTGTTTGTAGATGAACGGAGAAAGACTGACTGCCACTCAGATTTCCTGCAGTACGTGAACGGACTGTTGTGCAGATGAATCCCTTGCTCAGTGTGAAGCTCAAACGTTTCCTCGGGGAAAAGTGGATCCAAATCTCCGGTTTGTTTCCTCAGCTCAGTTTGAAGCTCAGTTGATCCTTCCAGGGAGAGAAGGTCCGAAACGTCCAGTTTGCAGGATGACTTCCTGCCGAGAGGCAAAGACAAAAAACAATGTTAAGGCCCAGTCCACACGAAGTCAAAACGAACACGAAACGCTAATATTTTCCAGAAAGTTTGTCGTAAAGACGGAGACGTAAAATAAATGTGATCGGCCACACGAATGCATGAAAACGCTGCAAAATGTATGCCAGGCCTGTAAGTGGCGCTGTGGTGCCAAAGCAAAAATAGGCGAAAACAGGCAACGAAATGTTTGGCATGCGCACTAATATTTATACATGGTTGCCCTGCGGGTCCATTTTGGTGGTTCAGTCAAATTCAGGTGCTGAACTATGTGGTCGATATTGCTCTGTTCTTCCTGGAGATATTCCAGAAGAAGAAGATTCTATTGTAAGCCCGACAGCAGGGTGAGTAGCATGAGCAGCAACCATTCAACACAGTACGGCGCCATTGTTGTTGTGATACTGTGCCGCGCATGCGTGTTTAGAGGCGACGCTATGACGCATGCGTGTAAGAAAAAAAATGCGGTTAGAGCTTAAAGATGGAAACGCGAAAACGGCGTTTCAAAATCTTCCCACTCTGAAGGCTGAATAAAAAAAAGATAGTTTACAGACCCCCGAAACGCGGGCTTCGTGTGGATGAGAGGCTGGTTTGGTGAAAAATTTGTTAGGCCAGGGTTTGACTTCGTGTGGACGGGGCCTTAGGCTACGTTCACACTGCAGCCTGAAGTGACCCAATTCAGATTTTTTTGCCCATATGTGACCTGTATCTGATCTTTTTATGACAGTCTGAACGACACAGATCGGATTTTTTCAAATGCGACCCAGGCCACTTGGATATGTGGTCCTGAATCCGATACGTATCTGATCTTTTCAAATGCAACCTGTGTCTGTACGGCCAGGTTGCATTCATCTGACCTACACGTCATTGATACTTGACAAATGTTACTAAACGTTACTAATCTGCGTCCTACTAAGCGGAGGCGGGAAAAACTAACAACCATGGCGGAAGATAACACAGAGAGCAGTCAATGGAGAGCTCAATGAGAGCTCTGTACGGACGTTGCTATTACTGCCCCACAAAACGCCATTGCAAGAAATCTGGCTCTCTTTCTTTTTGATCTTCTTAAAAAGATTTCGTTCGTAATGTGCCTGCTGAATGCGCACTTTCATCTGGTTTGGTCTGCCGCGGTTTCC